>CAKNYM010049220.1:105588-118291 GCA_932195095.1 Andricus curvator | reverse complement strand
AGAGAAAGTGGGAGAGCGTAGGAATGAAAAGGAGGAGAGGGCGGATAGGGAAAGGATAAGGGCAATGGAGTTGAGAATGGAGAGAAAGGAGAAGGCAGACAGGAGAAATAATATTGTGATAAGAGGGTTGAAGATGAAGAGCGGGGAAGAAAGGGAGGGCGTGGAAGCGCTGCTACAGAGCATAGGGTGGAATAAAGGCAGGGTAGGGAAAGTTAAGTTGGAGGGGAGAAAGGAGAAAGAAGTGGCGGTTGTGGAGTTGGAGAGCTGGGAAGAAAAATTGGGGGTAATGCGAAATAAAAATAGGATAAAGGATAAGGAAGTTTTCATCGATCATGATTTGACGAGAAAGGAAAGGGATGTACAGAGAATGCTGTACGACAGGGCTAGGAGGGAGAGGAGTGAAGGGAGATCGGCGAAGGTAGGATATCGGAAAATAAAAATAGACGAGAAAATGTGGGTGTGGGACGAGGAGAAAGAGGTGTTGAAGGAAGTGCAGGGGAATTTGTTTCGTAGGAAGTAGGGGGGTGGGGGTAATGCAGGGTAGAGGAGTTTTGAAGGTGCTTTACTGGAACGTAGCAGGGGTAAAGAAGAAGGATGAGGAGTTCTGGAGGTATATCCAGGAATTTGATGTGGTAGGACTGGTAGAGACGTGGGTGGAAAGAAAGGAATGGGATAGAATAGAGCCAAAGCTGCCAAGGGGGTATAGGTGGAGACTCCAGGAGGCGGTCAGAGTGAAGAAGAAAGGAAGGGCTAGTGGGGGAATTATAACGGGGGTTAGAGATGGATTAGAGGAAGAAGCTCACGGAGAGGAAGAGGGGGAGGGAGTGCAAATGAGGAAAGTAAAGATAGGAGGGGTAATGTGTAAGTTTGTGACAGTGTACAATAAGGATGGGATGGAAAGAATTAAAGAAAGGGTGGAAGACCTGTTAGGTGAAAGAGAAGAGGGTATGGTGGTACTGGGTGGGGACTTTAACACGAGGATGGGGAGGGAAGGGGGCCTTTACAGGGAAGGGGAGAGCTTCGAAAGGAATTCGAAGGATAGGTTAATAAATAAGGAGGGGCAGATTCTAAGGGACTGGATGGAGGATAGAGGCTGGGCGGTGGCAAATGGTATGGCAACTGGGGACGAAGAGGGAGAATACACATACGTAGGTAAGGTGGGGGTATCGGTAATAGATTATGTAGTTATGAACATGCAAGGGTGGGAGGAGATGGAGAGATTCGCAGTAGAAGGGAGGGTAGAATCAGACCATCAGCCATTAGGGTTGTGGATAAGGGGTGAGAACGGCGGAAGGCAAGGTGGGGAAGAAGTGTCGACGGGGGAGAGGGTTAGCTGGACGAGGGAGGCGATAGAGAAATATAAGGAGCAGTTAGGGAAGCTACGCTTCGAAGGGGAGACGGTGGAAGAGATATGGGAGGATTTAAAAGAGAAAGTGAAAGGGTGCGTGCAAAAGAAGGTATTCAAAAAGAAGAAGAAAGGAATGGTGAAGCCGTGGTGGGATAGGGAATGTAAAAAGATGAAAAGAAAGGTGAAGAGGAAGTATAAGAAGTGGAAAGAGGGTACTGCGAAAAGGGAGGAGTACGTAGAAATGAGGAAGCGGTTTAGATTGATGTGTAAGAAGAAAGAACAGGAAAAGGAGAAAGAGCTGGAGGAGGAGGAGGAGGAGTTAGGAAATGTTAAGACAGAAGGGGACGTCTGGAAGATAATAAATAGGTTTAGGAAGCGTAGAGTAGGGATAAGCGACAAGATAGGGAGTGAGGAGTGGAGGGAGTTTTTTAAAGAATCATTTCAGGGCTCAGATTCAAGGAAGAGAGATGATGGGAGTAGAAGAACGGGGGAGGCAGAGATGGAGGAGTTGAATGACAAGGAGATAGTGAAACAGATTAGGAAGTTAAAAAGGTCAAAATCAGCAGGGCTGGATGGGCTAGAGAACGAAGCATGGCTGTTTAGTACACAAGAGGTTAGGGAGAGGCTGAAGGAGGTAGTGAAGAAAGTATGGAGGGGGGAGGGATTCCCACGAGGGTGGAGAGAAGGATTAATAGTGCCTCTGTATAAGAAAGGAGATAGGGATAGGCAGGAAAATTATAGGGGGATTACGCTAATGAATACGGCGTATAAAGTATACGCGATGGTAGTAGCGGAGAGGCTGCGGAAGGATGTTGAGGGGAAAGGAATATTGCCAGAGACGCAGGCGGGCTTTAGGGCAGGTAGGAGTACTATCGACAATATCTACGTTCTGCAGCACGTGGTGGATAGAGAATTAGCGAAGAAGGGGTCGAGAGTGTACGCGTTTTTTGTGGATCTGAAAGGCGCGTTTCCGTCGGTGGATAGGGGGAGGTTGTGGGAGGCGATGGAGGAGAGGGGAGTGGAGAGAGGCCTGATCGAGAGGGTAAGGGAGATATATGAAGAAACCAAAGATAAGGTAAGAGGGGGAGAGGGGATTTCGGAGGGATTCTGGATGGATAGGGGATTAAGACAAGGGTGTCCGCTTAGCCCGACGCTTTTTGCGATTTTAATTGCGGATATGGAAAGTAAGCTAGAGGCCGGAGTGGTAGGAGGAGTCAGGATAGGAGGGGTTAGAATTTGGTCGCTAGCGTATGCAGATGACATAGTGTTGTTGGCAAAAAGCGAGGAGGCCTTAAAGGAAATGATGAAGAGGTTGAGAAGATACCTGGATAAGAACAGGTTAGAACTGAATGCGGAAAAGTCCAAGGTTATGGTTTTCAGAAAAGGAGGTGGAAGGGATAAGGAAGGGGAGTGGAAGTGGAAGGGAAAGACGGTGCAGGCGGTGAAAGAGTTTGTGTACCTGGGCTTCTTGTTTCGGAGGAATGGCGGAGTGGATGGTCACATAAAAGAGAGAGTGAGGAGGGCAAATGTGGTGATGAGGCAGGTGTGGGGGTTGGGAAAGAAGTTATTCGCAGATGATTTTGGAAGGAGAATGAAATTGTTTGACTCACTAGTGATGAGTGTGCTATTGTATTGAGTAGAGGTGTGGGGGTGGAAGGAAAGCGAAGAGGTAAATAGGATACAGGAGAGATATGTAAAGTGGACACTGGGGTTGGCAAGGAACACGCCTAATTACATTGTCAGGAGGGAGACGGGGAGAACGAGTGTAGGGATTCTAGCGGGGAGTCGAGCGTGTAAATATGAGGAGAAATTTTTGGAAGAGGGGGGAAGTAAGCTGGTTAGGGAGTGTTGGTGGGAGAAGGAGAACAGGAGAGGGGGTGGGAAGATGGAGGTTGAAAGAGAAAGGTATTTTAGAACGAATGGACTGCATATGGATGAATTGAGAAGGATGCATGAGGAAGGAAGGAAGGTATGTGAGTTGGTTAAGAAAAACAGCATGGAGAGAGAGAAGACAGCAGGGGAAGAGAGAATAAGAGAGACAAGGTTTAATAAGAACTATGTGTGGATTATGCCAAGGGCGAGAGCGCAATATTTGTGTGAGAAAGGAGAGAAAGGAAGTCAGGAGCTTATAGCGAGGATGAGATGTGGGTGCATGGAGGGTTTCAATAGGTTATGGCTCGCTAGGGAAAAGAGGATGTGTGAACTATGTGGGAAGGGGGAGGCAAGAGTGGAGCACTGGTTGGAGGAGTGCGTGGAGGTGGAAAGGAGTGGGATAAGCATGGAGGTATTGATGCATGAAAGGGGGGACAACAGGGCAGTAGCATGGGTGAAAGGAGTATTGGGTAAGATGGAGAAGAAGAGAAGGAAGGAGGAAGAGGAATGGAGAAGGAAAGATTGTAAATAGAGGAGGAAGTAAATATAAGTAAATGTAAATATTGTAAATAGTAAATAAGTATTAGGTATTAGTCGCGGAAGCAGAGTTTGGTAATGCGAGACAAGCAAGAAAGTAGGGAAATGCGAGCGAGGCGAGGCGAAGCGAGGAAGGCAATGCGATAAGAACGAGCGGCGTTAGAGATAAGGTGTGGAAGGATGTTAGTTTTAAGAAAATTCTGTAAAAAATGGAAGTGTAAGCAAGTCAATTTTTTAAGGCCAGCAGGCTAAAAAATAAACGTTTATCTAGTGTAGGCACGCTGCCTTTCTGACTACCCGCAACTGTCGGAGCTACAGTTTTAAAGGAGAGGAGCTAACTAGTCAATAACTTCAAGAGTTTTGCCCTGATCGACTTCAAATTTTGGGACTATATTCTTGAAATGTTTAACTATGAGAAAAGACAAAAGAAAAAAAAGCGATTTTTCAAAAGTGCACCACAAATATTTGACAATATTCAAACTGCAAAATCTGAGCGACACAGCTGAGTATATTCCCCTGGTGCTATCAAAACTTGCGAACTCCTAAACTTATTATACAAACGCCGCTTTCGAGGTCAAAACTTGAAAAATTTCATGTTTTTCCATTTGTTTCGGTAAATACTCAAAAATTTACAAAAAAGCCTAAAGTAAAAGTTGTAGATCTTTCAAAAGTAAAACTTTTACGTGATACACATTTTCCCCGAAAAATCATTATTTTTCGAGAAAATAATGAAAATGTTGGTAAATGTATAGAGTTACTTGAAATAGGATTTGCGGCACCCCTGTGAGTGGTCACGGCAATAATTTAGGTCACAAGCCTAACTATTTCAAATGTCTCGTATGAGGCGCGAAGGTACCCCTGTGACTGGTCAGAGAAATAGTTTAGGTCACACCTCCTAACCCTTTCCAATGTCTCGTGAGGCGCGAAGACACACCCCTTCAATGCTCACAAAAATAGTTTAGGTAACACCGCTAACATTTTCCAATGTCTTTCAGGGGCGCGAAGAAACGTCTATGATTAGTCACAGAAATAATTTAGATCATACCAAACAGTTTTAACTACAAGTGGGCATTAAAATCCAAATATGACTATACACGATATTGAAAGAATTGTTTTGCCATGACTCCATTAGTTTCGATATTTATAATAAGTGTCATTACGATTTCCATTGTACAGTATTTCTGTGATTTTAATATTTATCGTCCAGTTTCTCGAAAACTTTCAGTCTTAGGATAAAAATGTACTGAACATAAATCATATATCGATATATGAGCTGTGACAAAAATCGGAGGTAAGACCTTTTCGGAACTTTATCCCTAACATTCTCAACTTAAATTTAGTTCCAAACTAGTTTGAATTTAGGTCTTTTAGTAAAAAGATGACTAAATTTAAAGCACTTTATTGGCTTGAACTCCTGGGGTTTTAATCTTTAGCTGTCAAAAAATCTCTCTCCAGCTCTGCTAGGATTCCAATTCAGGTTTTCAGATTGCCTGTATGTGCTCTAAGGATTTACGGAGGGGAACGAGATTCGTTATTTCTTCACAACCATTTTCGTTTAAACTAGTAGATCGAAAACTGTCATTCCATCGACAAAAAACTATTTCACAACCCTAGTCAACAACATAATATCGAAACTCACTGTCTTTAAAACTTTTTTTGTAACGTGAGTTGACGATCAAACAAAAAACACTAATTGTACTTGTAAAAAAGTCCTTTGGAGGGATTGTTCACTTTTGCTCTCTTTAAAGATGTATTAGGGTAATATTGAAATATTTTCCAAAAAAGTTTCTATTTACTTGGAGCGAGAAACAGCGCATAATAAAAATACGCGAAACTTATGATTCATTAACTCCTACATAGATGCGATATTTCAATATATATGTATGATATTGCCTAAAATAATGTAAAATAATGCCTAAAAATTGATGTCAAGTTTAATGGTACAGATAATAGGGGGAATACAAACTTAAACAGTCAGGGCCGTGTGAACCATTGTCTGATATTACGCAATCTCCGCATGTGAGTACAGGCGCACTGCGTCTTTCCGCTAAGTTTCTGGTGTTTTTCAGGCATGAGTGGCAACCGTCTCAAACACCGCGAGCTGAGAAACTGCGTGGGTCAGCGGGTTTGGTATAAAAGAAAATGTTTAAATAGTGGGAAATTACTTTTCACGAAGTATATTAAATTAGTACCTATATTCCGCTACATCTTGTTACGCGTGTCAGTGTAGATTAGATTTACGCCAGAACAAATAGCTGAAACGTAAGCTCTCAAATCTACTTTAAGCAGGCATTGTCAGTCTTTTGTCAGTTAAGCTGAGCTTCGACTTGGATGGCATGAGTCCAATGTGGCAGCAATGAATCTGTCGATACAATCATAAATCAATATTCAGAGAATTGCTTCATCACAGTGGCCAACTACAGAAAGGTTCCCTCGAATAAGTACGGATGACGATATGAATACAAACGATATTTCTTGAATCAAGCTAGAATCAAGCTTGAATTAAGCTAGAAAGTTGCGGTTTTTTCTGAAATTTACAACTATTTGTCTACTTTTCACTTAGGGCAAGTTAATAATTAATTAAATTTAGGAAAAATAATTATTTAAACAAATTATTAATTTTTATAACTCTCTTCTTTTTTATTAATGCTATATAGTTTATTACTTTTGGGTCGTTTTTAAACGTTTTAAATTTTTAATGAAAAGGTATTGAGCCCTTTCTGAAGTAAGTAAAATTCCATTATTTGTTTGACATATTTTTAATTATTATGTAAGAAGTGTTATTTCGCATGGTGAGTTAATAATTAATTCAATTTAGCAAAAATAAAGGGTGTACTTCCGAAAAGCGCATACCTCCGATTAATTTTAAACTCCGTATACCTATGTATTTTGACGCGAAAATAGGCGTAAATTCCATTTTCATGGTGAAAACCATGAAAAACCCATGAAAATCATGGTTTTTTCCGTTTATCTCAGTAAGTAATCAGATTTTTTTTAAAAGCTTCAAAAAAAAGTTGTAGATCTACTCAAAATACACATTTTATGTATTATAAAGTTTTTCTGAAAAACCAATATTTTTCGATAAAAGTAGGTAAATGTTGGTAGAAAGTTTAGAATTGCTTCGAATAGAACTTGTGGCACTCCTGTGAATGGTCACCGAATTAATGTAGGTCACATCCCTACCCCTTTCCAACCTGTCGTAGGGGAAGGGCACCCCTGTGACTTATCACATAAAGAATGTAGGTCACATCCCTATCCCTTTCCGACGTCTCGTTGGGGGAGGGGGAAGGCACCCCTGTGACTGGTCATAGAAATAATTCAGGTCACATACCTTCCCCTTTCCAACTTCTCTTGGGGGGTGGGAAAGCAACCCTGTGACTGGCCACAGAAATATTTCGGTTACATCCCTACCCCTTTCCAACTTCTCGTGGGTTTTAGTAAAGTAATAAATAATGCAAGTTAACAAACATAGTTTTTTAAACAATTTATAATTGTTTATAACGACCTTCTGTTAGATAAGTGCTAAAAAGTTACGGCTTTTTCTGAACTCTTAAACTTTTTGTCCACTTTTCACTTAGTGAGAAATTAATGGAAGTTAACAAACATGCTTATTTAAACAAATTATTATTTTTTATAACTATCTTCTCTAGAGTAATGCTAGAAAGTTTTTTTTTCTTAAATCTTTAGTTTTACTTTGACATTTTAGTTATGAACAAATAATAAGTGATCCTCAACAACAATAATTTGTTAAATAGTATTGTACTTTTTTAAGTGAATTATTTTTGCTCTTTTTCCAATGTCAAAAAAACTAATTTAAACAAAAAAACTATCTTACACAAGAGACAAAAACAAAGAATGGAATAATTAGGACTTAGGAGTAGGCAGTAGGACTAGGTCTGTAATTGACTTGTAAAAATTTTGTTTTAAATTACAACAAGAAGTTTATTGCAAAGCGTGAAAGTAAAATATAATCACGAAAAAGAAAGATTTTTAAAAATATGTTTCTCTCTAATGTTTATTTATTATTTATTAATAACTAAAAAGGCAAAGCAAAGTTCAACATTTCAGAAAAAAGCCGCAACTTTCTAGCACTTACCTAAGAGAAGATAGTTGTAAACAGTAGTAAATTGTATAAACAACTACTTTTATTAACTTGCATTAATTATTACCTTACTAAGTGAAAAGTGGACAAAAAGTTAAGAAATTCAGAAAAAAACGGCAACTATCTAGTATTAATATAGATGAAGTTAGTTATTAACAATAATAATTTGTTTAAACAATTATTTTTGCTCAAATTAAATAATTATTAGGTCATTCCAAGTGAATAATAGACAAATAGTTTAAAATTTCAGAAAAACCCGCAACTCTCTACCATTAAGCAAAGAGAATATCATTAAAAATAATAAGAAATAGTTTAAACAATTATGTTTGTTAACTTGAATTAATTATTACTTCACTCTAATTGAAACATGGACAAAAAGTTAAAAAATGTAGAAAAAGCTGCAACTATCTAGTATTAATATAGAAAAAGATAGCTATAAATAACAGTAATTTGTTGAAACAATTATTTTTGCTATAATTAATTAAATAATAACTCACTCCAAGTAAAAAGTGAACAATAAGCTAAAAATTTCAGAAAAAACGCAATGTTTAGCATTATTCAAAGATAATATTATTAACAATAATAATAAATGGTTTAAACAATTATGTTTGTTGAAATTAATTAACAATTATCTCTTCTTAACTGAAAATTGGACAAAAAGTGAAAAATTTTTGAAAAAACTGCGACTTTCTATCTCTATTCTAAGAGAAAATTGTGTAAAGTAGTATTTTATGTATTAGAAACAATTTGCATTTAAAAAACTGCAAAAAGTCATAATTAGCGCCAAAAACTCGCAAAACTCATTTTTTCACGTATGGGTTTTTTTTGTTACCCTATAAAACAGACTTATGGGGGTGATATATAAAAAGTCATATTTTATTCGTATTCTATGGCTATTTGTGAAAATAAATGTTGAGTTTCAACTCGATTCAGCTAATATTGACGATTCTGAAAAAAAATTACAAAAACGTCCTTTTTTCTTATGGAAAATACGACTGTGTTAAATTTGATGGGGCTTGCGCCACCTACAAGTATCATTTTTTTGTTCAAAACAAAAAAAAATCCACCAATTTTGAGGGCTCACATATATGTTATATAGTGTATTAAGACAACTAAAAAAATTAACAATTATTTCCCTTTACGAGAAGGAGTTAAAAAAATGTTTGCCATTTTGTAACAATTTTTTTGTAATGAAATTTTGGTGGCTAAACCGTCATTTTTTCTGTCATATACTCATATCCAAGGTATAACAACATATATTTTTTTTTGATAAGATCAAAGGATTACTTCATAGTTAAAAAAATAATAAATAAAAATTATGGCACCTAATATGTATGTAATTCCTTGCACATCATCTATTATCCAGATATGTAAAAGGCTGGTTTAATTTTCGAAAATTACCAATTAAATAGCATGAAATATCTTCTTTTATTATGGCCCGAATGATAGGCTAGGATAGACCCTTCCGGAAAACCACCAAACACCACCCTTACTATATGCAACCTAAATGATAAGTTTGATTTTCGATATTTGAAAATTGAAAAACGCCAAAAATCTGTGTTTATTCCCCGAATTATAGGTCGGGTAAGACCGGAATGGTTCGGAACCATTCCAGCATAAAAAATAAGATTATTGAATTTTTCAATTTTTCAATATCGAAAAGCAAACTTACCATTTATATCATTTTAGGTGTACATGTATGGTATGTTATGTTTGTGTATGTATATTGTATATGTATGGGTGGTTTTTGATGGTTTTTCCGAACCGTATCACCCAGCCTATAATTTAGGGGATAAAAAATCTGGTTTTTGGTGTTTTTCAATTTTCAAATATTGAAAATGAAACTTGCCATTTACATAATTTTAGGTGTACATGTAGTAAGGGTGGTTTGAGAGGGTTTTCTCGAACTGTGTCACCCAGCCTATAATTCAAAGGATAAAAAAAGAAGATTTTTGGCGTTTTTCAAATATCGAAAAACAAACTTGTCATTTTGATCATTTTAGATGTATATGTAGTAAGGGTGTTTTTTGGGATTTCCTGACCGGTGTCATCCAGCTTATAATTCAGGGGATAAAAATAATAAGATTTTTGGCGTTTTTCAATTTTCAAATACCGAAAATCAAACTTTCCATTTATATAATTTTAGGTGTACATGTAGTAAGGGTGGTTTTTGAGGGTTTTCCCGAACCGTGCCACCCAGCCTATAATTAAAAGGATAAAAAAGAAGATTGTTAGCGTTGAAATTTAAGAATTTTAAATTAGATTAAAAGCAAATTAAAAATCCTATTTAACGTCCAATACTCAAGTTAATGTATCGAATTCCTGAAAATAAAAAAAGAATCCAACGACCACATTTGCACAACCACCACAAAATGCTCCTATTGTAATGTTTAAAAACCAAAAATTTGTTTCTTTGGACAAAAAAGAGGAAAGAAAAATGATAAGGCAACCAACCAAATCCAATCATTATGGTAAATATTATAAATAAATCCCCTTCCTTCTCTTTTTTATTTCTGTCGTCTTTTTTATGGTTGCCTTCTCATTTTTCTTTCCTCTTTTTTATTTTTGTCCAAAGAAACAAATTTTTTTGTTTTTAAAAATCAAAATAGGAGCATTTTGTGATGGTTGTCCAAATTTGTTCATTGTATTCTTGTTTTATTTTTAGGAATTCTATACATTGTTGGCATTTTTCAATTTTCAAATATCGAAAATCAAACTTGTCATTTTTATCATTTTAGGTGTACATTAGGGTATCCTAAAAAAACACAATCTTTTTTTTTTGGTGACGCACTCGCTAAACTTCTTCTATTTGGTGAAAAATAAATGCATATTTTTCTCTTCATTTTAAAATAATTGCAAACCGTGGTCCTAGGGTCTTAAACAGTTCCAAAATGATTTCAATGATTAATTAATGTTAATTTTTGTAAATATAATAATTCTTTGCCGAGGAATACAACTGATGGTACTATACGTTCAGGGAAAAAAATTTGACTGAATTAGACCAAAAATACTACACCTAAGTGCCAAAAACTACCCTTTAATGAGGTTTAAATATTATATTTATTTTACCAATATCATTTTTATCCAATTACTAAGATTATATAACTACAAAGTTCAAAAAATAATATTTTAACCCCTATAAAGTTTAGTTTTTGAAGCCAAGGGGTAGTATTTTTTATCTAATTGGGGCAATCTTTTTTTCTGAACGTATGGTACCATCAGTTCTATTCCCTGGCTAAGAATTATTATATTTACAAAAATTAACATTAATGAATCAATTTAATCATTTTGGAACTGCACTGTTAGAAAAATCTGTACTAGATTTAATATACATGTAATGGAAGCATGAATGCACAATATGAAATTAAATTTAGTATACCAGCCTACAGTAAATTTAGTATATTTATACTGAATTTAGTACACGCGTATACTAAATTTCATGTATGCGTATACTAAATTCAGTATGAATATACTGAATTTACTCTACCCCGGTATACCAAATTTAATTTCATGTTGTGCATTATTGCTTCCATTACATGCATACTAAATTCAGTACAGATTTGTTTAAGGCCCCAGGACGACGGTTTAAATTATTTTAAAAGGAAAAGAAAAATATGCATTTATTTTTTCACAAAATAGAACATGTTTAGGGTTGCGTCATAAAAAAAACACGTTGCGTTTTTTAGGACACCCTAGTGTACATGTAGTAAGTGTGGTTTTTTTTTGGGATTTCCCGAACGGTGATTTTGAAGTGATATTTGAAATCCTAAACTCTAAAATATTGAACCCTCTTCTTCATTATCTTTTTAAAATCAAGATAAGTAATATCTCTGAATCTCAAATATTAAGAAAATGTTTTTCATATTATTTAGCATGTTTTCATTTTTAATTTGTAGTTTGGGACAGGTGCATTACCTGACGTTTTTGGTACTTTTTTCTTTATGATTTATAAACGAACTCGTCTAATATTTGGAAACTTTACGAAATTTTGCTTTGATAATAATTATAAGTACTCTATTCCGATATATTTAGAATAAAATTATTTATCAAAGAAAATGTGAAAAATCGTTGGGACATCGTCGATTTTTTGGCAATCGCCCATATAATTTTAAAAAATTTGATAGAAACCTCATGATTACTTCTTTCATATATTCTAAAAAAATATTTTTGTTAACATAAAAAATATTTAAAATTTTCCAACATTTTTGTTTTAACTTTAACACAGAAATAACAAAACGTAAAAGGCGTTTCAGATAATAATGGTGAGGTTAATGTCGGCATGCAAAAAACTGAAGATCGGAATGGGTAAAATAAACGATCACTAATTTTTCACTTCACCTGTACCGATCTTCATTTTTTTTGTATGGCGAGATTACCCCTAGCATTTTTACCTGAATCGTTTTTTATCTTTTGTTTTTTCTGTGAAACATATTGCACCATGAAAGCAAAAATCTTGCGATTTTATAGAAATTTACCTTTAAAGTTATCCTAAGGACATTGAAAAGTGTTTATTATATTAGATTGAATTTTATTTTTAAGAAAACATTGAAATTTGCAATACTTTTGTAAAATATTCTTAAAAGTTCTTGACAAAATGACTACATACTGGCTGATTTTATAAATAATTCCGATAGCTTTCAACCTATTAAAGAGAAAAAATTTAACTCATATAATTAACATTGAAAGGATTCAAGCCCTGATCAGCAATGTATTTTCAATTAATATTTATCACTTCAGTATGTGACTGAGAATAAGTTTGGCACGTGTAAATAAATCATTGTTTTCTTCCCGACATAAATTTTATATATATATATATATATATATATATATATATATATATATAT
>CAKNYM010049220.1:0-83438 GCA_932195095.1 Andricus curvator | reverse complement strand
CAAAAGTTTTTTAACGGGAATTTTATTGGAATTTCTACCTCTTTATAAGTAAGATGTCCGCCGCTTGGGAACGTTCCAAACAGAAATTACCGTTATTTTTCTTATTATCAATAAATATCGCGTAAACCGTAAGTGAGAGGTCAAAATCAATGTCAGTTTATAATATGTATATCATATTATAGTGTAGTATATGCGGTACTAAAAACCCCAAAAATGACATCCATGTTTACCCATCTCTTACGGCTTACGCGATAATTGCTGTTAAATGTAACATGAACGAAAGGTTCCCACAGTTCCCAGTGAAGCGTTCCCGCATTTTTATTTTTGCTTAAAAATAATTTTAAGATTGTTTTTACTAGTTTAAAACAATGAATACAAAAAATAAAGATTTATTGGAAACTGCGAGTGTTGCATATGGAATTTTCATCGTATTTATTAAAAAAGAAACACATTTCCTGTTAAAATTATTTTTGCCAAGAAAATAATTATTTTACTATGTCATGTAAGTTTCAACATACTATAAACTATAATGAAATTTAAATAATGCATTTAGCAATAAATTTGATTTAAAATATGCAAGAAATATGGATTATCAACGATTAGAGATAAAATACGAATTCTAACCTAACTTTTAGGTTAAAATTTTTTGGATAGTGAATAATTATTTTTTTTTTTTACCAAAACAGGTTTAACATCAAACGTGTTTTTTCACTGTATATGATGAAAATTCCACATGTTAAACTTAGCTTCCGATAAATCTTAGTTGTTTTCATTTACTAAACGTTTTAAACTATGCAAAACAAAGACAAAATTGTTTTTAAACACAAATTGAAATGCATCTTAAAAATTCTAGCTGGTTTCGCTAGTTCACATTTTGGCCACACTGAAAAAATAGATGGCGTATTGCAGCGCAGCGGATCCCAATATTAACTGTGGTAACCGGAAAAGTCATTCGTCCCTCTTTTTTCTATTGGAAGCTTTTACGCAGGGATATAGTCTGGATTCCTCCAAGTCCAAGGTGTTTCAACTAAGTTAAAAAGTTTTCATCAAAAACCATCGCATAAATAAAGCAACAATCTGTAAAAGAGAGATTCAAAGTTGTGTGAAAGTTACAGCACTATTAATATTCGTACAGCTCTTGTGCTATTTTTACAAACAAAAACCTATCCAACAGTGATGGGTAAACCAAAAAGCATAGCCATAATTTTTACTGAAAAAACGAATTGGACTGATAACTTAAATATGTTGTGTTTTCAATATTATTTGTATAAAATGAAAAGATTCATAATAATCGAATTCAATTTTTTGTTTTGCGCAATCAATATTGAATATATGATTTATTTAAGTTTATATAATCCATATTTTTGGTTCTTAATTCTAAAAGAAACTTTAGTATTTGAATGAACCAACAACACATGCCTTGAATTTCTTAAATATAAAAGGAATATTTGTTATTGAACCAGAAATATGAACTTGAATATCTTAAAAATAAAATAAGCTTCGATTTTCTATCGAAGATGGTTGGTGACACTGACATTATTAATAATACGATTTTCTTCGAAGAACGAGAGGAGTTTCACTGTAAAATTAAAATCAAATATAAAAAATTCTTGGTTTTTGCCAGGTTAAAAAAATCCCTAACCAATTCCCGGGTTTCCAGGTCAGTGGCAACCCCTTTATACGTTAAAAATTGTATGGTTTCAAATTTAAGTCTTCAGAGTGGTAAAAGTTTGAATTGAAAGCAACGGTGCGGACACTGTTATAAAACTGTGATGTAATAGTTATATAACAGAAAAGAACATGTTCTGTAACTGGTTAAGAACAGAGTTAGACCAGGGGACGAGTAATATTGTCCCCAAATAGATGTAACAGTTCTGTAACAATGTTACAGAACCGGTTACAGAGTAAAAATGTTCTGTAACAGTACCGTAACGAGTATGTATGTAACAGTGTTACGATGTAAATTTCTTCTGTAATCGATCCGTAACAATTCCATAACGGTGCTAAAATGTTTTTGCATGGATTGTAACAATTCCGTAACAGTGTTACAAGGATATGTGACAAAAAAATTTTTTTTATTATTTCTGCACTTAGTTTATATTTTAAATAACACAATTTCACGCGCGGTCCCCTTTACATATAATCGCACGCTTAAACCTGTTGAAAAATCGAACTCGCTGGGGATTCGAACCCTACCTAAACTACCTAACCCGTATGTACCTAGCCGATGTCTTAGCCAATTGCGCTATCGAACCGCTCATGATCCAACTGGATCATGCGAACCGCTTGAACGTTCATGACAAAATCTTCGCCATACTTTTTTTTTCTGAAAAAGCCAGGTTCACCTCAGAAATATTCATTATTTTTTTATTTTAGACCTATTCTGAGAAGGTGAGTTTAAAAAGTTGTAAGGTGAAAATTTAAAAATGAAATGTTACAAAATAAAATATTTTTTTCTCGGCTGGTCCGTCTTTGAGCGATAGTTGGCCCCATTGTCGGCGTAGTCTTATCCACCCGGGTAAAAATATTTGGTCTTGATTTCAATATGTCTTTGAGACCATGATGTCTGGCTCCGTCTCACCAGCTAGACATTGGAGGTATACAGACTTCTCTTGCATTTATGGCTATTAACTGTGCCAAGACAAGACCAAGTTGGCTTGTCTTAAGACAAGAAGTGTAAGTCTTGATAAATATACCGAATTGCTCCCAAAGAAAATTACATTACAAATGTGTGGCCTTAACAGTTGCCAGGGTCAGAATTAGAGAAGTTTTAGTTTGTAAATTGTATTGTCCATTATACTCCGACCTCTATAAACTATGGGCCTCACCGACAGGGCCTGCCATTTCCAGGAATCAGGTAGCTAGCTGAGGACGAAACAGTTGACATCTGCTGAGGATTAAAATTTTACAACCGATAAAACTTGTAATTTTATAATAAATAATTTTTTAATAAGAAATTCGGAACCTGTCTGTCTCAAAAACTGCAGGAATATAAAATTTTCCATGAAAAGATTAAAACTGTAATTTTCTAGAAGTATCTAGTAAACTGTTTGAGATAGGAAAAAATGGACAACATTTTTAGTTTCTCCATCCAAACAACATAATTATTGCAGATAAATAAATTTATTAATACATAAACAATAAATACCATAAAGATAAATGATATAAACATTTTATAAAGTTTGAAGCGGATTAATGATGACCCTTAAGACATCAAAAATATTATGGTTTCGTCTCACAAGCTAGACATACAGAATGACTTGGAATTAATTGTCTTGGATTGGACTTTACCCAAGAGAAAATCAAGACCAAATATTTTTACCCGGGCAGTTCAAGTGACTGCGCCCGAACTTTGGCACAACTCTGGTCTAAGATCGTTACAGAACAGTGTGCCCTTCATGTTCTATTTCTGTAACACGTGTGACATTCTAGTGACGTAACAGTTATATCACTCTGTGATATACCAGTTACATTACAGAATTCCAAATCTGTTACGTATCCTTACAGTAACAGCGTTACACAATCTAAAAACAGACTATTGACTGTCCAACGATTCCTTTCACTATTAAAGGATTTTCCATTCAAAATTGGCATGAGAGGAAATGCTTTCACAGTTAAAGGATTGTCATTTCAAATGCCATCATTTGGCTGGGAAAGGATTTCCTTTGATCTTGAAATGAAATCTATTGTCGGACCAAAGAAAGAATAATTTGAACGTTAAAAGACAACTTATTGCATGATATTACGCGCAAGAAATGAACAAAAGCCGAACTTTGGTGAATGTAAATATAAAATCGATATAGAATCGCTTTTTATCAGTCTTATTTTATTGTTTGGGGGACATGCAAGAAATATTTTATCCTTTGCTTTTACACAACAGAGACAAATTGTTAGGTTTCATTAAATGTACATTAAAAAATTGCGATTTTGAAGTCCACCTACATTTTGGATAAAAACCATAACATTCAATGAAATTTAAGGACACTTTACAGAAACATTTCACAAAGAACGTCTTACGAACTTTCGATTGTCAAAAGCAATAAAAAAAATTTATACTTCGATTGTCAAAAGCGTAAAAAGCAATGAAAAAGGAGGTTATACGGATCAAAAACTGTTCTTTCAGTACACGTACCTTCCAAAGTTTTCGCTTCACAATCTGGGATTCCTAATTTTTTGAAGAAATCCATTTTATACATCATTTCGAACGTTTTTTCACTCACTTTATCAATTAATAAATCGTGCAGTGAAAAAATTTACTTGCGCACATTGGGTGCTAAACGATATTCACTCATGCGCAGGCGCACTTTCTCCGCTAGGCAACAAATGAAATCCTTTAATAGTTGAAGGAATTCTTTTCATAGTCAAAAGAAATCGTTCATCAGTAAAACTACTTTCGTTTTGCATTTTACGGATAAGTCTTTGAATAGTGAAACGATTCTATTGATGCACAAAAGAAATCGGCTTAATTTCAAAGGACGCATTCTGAAAGGAACGTAATTTGACTGTTAATAGGCTTTTTCTTAGAGTGCAGAACAGTGTGCCCTTTATGTTCCATTTATGTAACACGTATGACATTCTAGTGACGTAGCAGTTCTATCACTCTGTGATATATCAGTTACATTACAGAATTCTAGAACTGTTACTTATCCTTACAGTAAAAGCGTTACAGTACAGTGTGACCTTTATGTTCCATTTATGTAACACAGGTGTGACATTCTAGTGACCTAGAAGTTCTATCGCTCTGTGATATATCAGTTACAGTACAGAATTCCGTAACTTCTTCTTATAGTCTTCTTATAGTCTTCTTATAGTCTTCTTATAGTAACAGCGTTACAGAATAATGTGACCTTTATGTTTCATTCCTGTAACACGTATGACATTCTAGTGACGTAACAGTTATATAACTCTGTGATATATCAGTTACATTATAGAATTCTAGAACTGTTACGTATTCTTACAGTAAAAGCGTTAGAGAACAGTGTGACCTTTATGTTCCATTTCTGTAACACCTGTGACAGTATGACCTTTATGTTTTGTAATTGTTATGTTACATGATTGTAACAATCTTATGTATAATTGTGACCTTTTTGTTACGCAACATTTACAGAACGTGTCCGCTGGGAATTTTCCTATCATGACCGTGACGTCATGCTAAAATACTCAATTTCGTCTACTTGTAATCACTTTAACGTCCTCCAATCAACAGCAATCCTTACCCTAATTCAGTCTCACTTGGTACTATAATGACTCGACCCACATCCAAAAATTATCCTTAAACATCCACTAACTAAATAAAAATTACGTACTTATTTAAGTTATTTAAAAATTGGCGTTTTATCCGAAACTCTGTTTTCATGGCGAAATTTTTGGAACGGCTCTGATAAAAGTTTTACACCTATTTGCTCCTGAATTTTGTATACATTTATATCTCGACTGCACTGTAGTATACTTACAATATCGCATACATATTTCATATCCCATCGTATAAACCGAAAATTGGTGTTTCTTTCATTTCTGATTATGTGCAGGCACATTCTCACCACGATTGACCTGAAGCCTGGTCGTAGATGCAGTAGCAATATTTAACCTGTCTTCTGCTTGTCATATTTAGATTAATATTTTGATAATGAAATGTTATAATAAGTCACTTAAAAATACATTTTTGTGAGGAATTCTGGTAATTCAAGTTCAAACGATCCTATTACTAAGAAATCCGGAAACTTAAGTGGATCTCTTGTAGGCTGATTCAATGTTGTTATTCACTTTCTTGACGTTCGAGTCACCTCTTTTTCGATAATCACGTATAATATATATTTTACTTGGTCCAATTGTAAGTTGATAGATAAAGATGAAGACGAAAGGCATAAAATAGATAAAAAACAAGGTAGAGAAGCTAAATTGACATATTTGATAGTAACATACCAATTGCTTAAATTAACTTGTTCTTGATCAGTCGCGAGATTGCGGAGAACTCTACGTTAATAGAAGTAGCCATACACGGGGTCTTCTCGTCTTCTTGTAAAAGTACACAGAGAAACACTTTTTCAACAAGCTTTTTTTCAACTTAAAATATGACAAAAACGCTGCACACATTTTACAACTTCATTAAGAATCGTGAATGTGGTTGTAACTGTCAATGTAGTAGTCAACAACGTTGTAAACTATTAATACTTTGTAAGCTGTTTGCAGCGTTTTTATCCAATTTGATATAAAAAAAGCTTGAGGTTTTTCTGTGATAACTTATCAGATACCTGACCGTGTAGTAAAATAATATATCGTCAGAAACTTTTCTGATTTGTGACTTTTCCTGCCCTGGACCCTTGAGAATTGAAAAAGTCCGAAAGAATTTTAAAATGTCTTTTTTAGTAACTTACGGCTTTTGATACCCAAGCCATCAAGGTGGCCGCGGACTTCTAAATCTCCATTTTTTTTCAAGCGAATTTTCCTGGGTACAGCTTACATTTTCGCAAATGGAAGAAATTCTCTCCTAAAAATGGTTAGGAAACACGAGACCCTTGGCCTGGATCCTACGACTAGAGGGGAGGAAAGTGCATTACTCTAGGGGCTAAACACTGAGTGAAAATGAGTGCAAGAATTCCTAATTTTCGGAGAGTATCCGATCTTGAATTTGAATTGAGATGAGTGGAGCGAAATGAGTCAGAGTTGGCGGGAATCTGAGAAAACTGGAAAGAATCGGAGAGAATACGAATAAATTTAAAGAATACAAGAAGATCAGGAAAGGTGCAAAATGAGTTTTCTATTCTGGCTCTGAACCCCATATTTCATTAATAGATGTTTTCTCATAGTTGATCAGTTATATCTATCAAAAAATGTTGTCTTGCTCCTGTGGGAGTAGTCCTACATTTGTTAGAAACTTTTTGCTGTGGAATCAAAATTTGAAAAAAATACGTACAATTTCAATTTTCTTCATTCTTCAACGTTATTGTTAGTTTTTGATATCAAACATCGACAGAATCAAAAAATGAGACAGGAAATTTTTCTTCGTAAATTGTTTTCTAACCGATGCTATGTTCGAAGTTTCAAAAAACCTGAAATTGTAAGAGGACTTATTAAAATTATTAAAAAGAATTAAAACGCGAATATCTCGAAACTGATCTATTTATCGGGGAGGGGGCCCTAGTTTTTGGTAGTCAGCACAACATTTTACGTAATATTCATTTAAAAAATCGGACAGACCTAGAAGTGCACACAGAATTACCCCTGGCTCCTCTCGCTGGCATCATTGCAAAATAGATGTATAAAGGCTTTACAATATAAAATGAAGTAACGTAAAAATATTAATAAAAGGGCTCTTGGCGACGAAATGTGTTCTTTTTTTAGAGGAAATTAGGCGACACATATTCTTCCGTTCTCTTGCAAAATCTGTTGGAAATTTTTCTAAAGTTTAAAATTGTGAAAAAATGACGACGACTTGTTTGAAAATATAAAAAGTCAATTTATGTTTTGCCAATTTTTTATTGTATTTTTCCATTTATAAGGAAGACTTCTGTGAGTTTTCTGCGGGCTAAATAATTTTTGTGGACAGGAGAAATTTATTTTCCTAAAATCGAGTTTTCGCATTTTTTTTCGTTTTATTTATTTTTTAATTAATGCAGTCCTCTTATAATTTTGGGGTTTCTTAAGTTCAGATATAGTGTCGGCTAGGAAACAGATTTAGAAAAAAAATTCCTTTATCATTTTATGACTCAGTCAATTTTTAATATAAAAAATTAACAATTACGTTGAAAAACGAGGAAAAATAAAATCATGCTCATTTTGGTTGGATTATTGATTCTGCGGCAAAAAGTCTTTTACAAAAGTAGGACTACTCCCAGAGGAACATTTTTTTTTAAGACAAACATTTTTTGATGAAAGTGAACAATAACGAGAAAACATTGATTAAAGGAATAAAAAAGTTCAAATAAAGAATAGAAAGGTGTTTCTCTTTTTATCAAGAAATTTTATGAACAAATTTCAAGAAATAAAAGATACTTCTTTTCAGGTCTACCTCAACTTCTATGAAAAAAATTAGATCAAATGTTTATGTTTAACAAGTTAATGCTAATTTTTGAATGAACATACTTTGACATGCTATATCCTTAGCAATTTCTAGTCAAATTTTCTATAAATTTTTACATCACTTATGCAAAACTTTATTTAAAAATTAGCATCAGCTAGTTTTAGATGAAATAATAACTTTTTGCGCTATAAACAGTAATGTACAAAGTCTCATTTTAAGTTTCTATTAATTGCAGAGATTTGTATTAAAGCTGAATAATTTTCATATAAATCAAATAATAAAATGGCTTTATTTTAATATTTCTATTATCTATTCTCTACGCCACAGACGTAAACTTGTCAGTCTTGCAAGGGGTCCCTCATTGCTCGAGATGCGCCATCTCCTTACAAGACAGATGCGTCTACTCCTTTGGCGTCGAAAAAATTTGGGATGGTTTATGGATAGCCAAATAATGACCGCGTTTACTTCATAGTGATCGACGCTGAATTGAGAGGAGCTGAGACGAGTTGAAAAGAATTGACGTGATTTTCCGAGAGTAAGCAAGATTTTCTGAAATATGGAAAAACTTCGCATGATCTGTCCGGATTGTCAGAAATTTCTCTTGACTTCGGAGTACCAGTTCTGGGTTAGGAATGACTTTTCAATCATTTTCACTCAGTGAATAGCCTCTAGGCATTACTCCATCTCCATCTAGATGCCTTTCTTCTAAAAGCCCAAGTGAAGAAAGCAGAGGTTGAAAAATTTCGTCAACAGCTACTCGACAAGAAAATGCACGGAAAATGTCACAGAAATGTAGAAGGTTAGTCCTTGTCGAAGGAAAAACTTTTGCTTTCCTCAGATCATCAGGACTTAATTCAGATACGGAGGTTTTCATTTTCGCGTGCCAGGACGGTGTCATTTCCACCTTATTTCCACCTCCGGGGGGGGGGCGGGGTAAGTTTGTTTAAATGTGCTTTTCCCCCTCAAAAATGAAAAGTTTTTATTACGGATATTTTTTTAATAGGATGCTTTTTTTTTTAGATATTTCAATGTCTCAAGTTAAAAAAAACACCCTGTATATAGATATACTACACTATAGAAAACCTCAACTTAAAATGGTGGCATCTTTTCGCAAAATGGGGGTATTCGACTAGGTTGCCACACTGTCTCTGGACCCTCTGTAAAGCTGAGTACCTAGAACACGTACTATCCAGGTGTCCAACTCACGCGGAAACGACAAATCAACAGACACAATGCGGGCCTCAGAGTGATTTACTACTATCTTTGTCGCTCTTATGGTATTGGCCGCGACCCTGCGCTACTACGATTTTCGGAGAGCAGTCTCCATTGCACACTAGATACCTGACTGTGCTCGGAGTATTGGGTTAAAATAATTGTTCTTGCAATCGGTGCTCTCGAAGGTGCGAAGCTATCAGTGGTTCGTAACCTTGAAACCATATTCGCGTGCCAATGACATGCCAAGGCAGTTGCGAGATGGATGCAGAAAGCTGTCATTCTTGGGTCGCGCTCCGCGTCCTGAAAACACACGAGGGTTTTACCGGCCTGTCGTTGCGATTTTGTCGTGCCCTGTGGCCACCTATTTCACGGTCGTGAGACGTGGCCATAGGTGCGATTTACCACGATTCTACTGGGAGCCGGTGTCATTTTCATAGATGGGAATTGCTCTCAGTGGGACCCTGCGGTGGTGATTAACCCTAGTTTTTGATTATATATAAAATTTGTTCAAAAACTACTGCAGGGACCCCTGAGAGCCACTGCCATCCAGGAAAATGACACTGGATTTCAGTAGAACCGCGGTAAATCACAGCTGTGGCCACGCCTCACGACCGTGAGATGGGTGGCCATAGGGCACAATGAAATGACAATGATGGGCCGGCAAAACCATCGTGTGTCTCAAGGATACGGAGCGACCCAAGAATGAGAGCTCTCTGCATCTATCTCGCAAGTTCCTCGGCATGTTTTTGGTGTCGTTGAGAGGTGACGAACGAGTGTTGACTATGTACCTCAGAGAGTTCCGATCACAAGGACAATAATTTTAACCGCATTTTGAAGTCGTAGTCGCTGCAGCTCACTTACAGGGTCTCGATACCTCTCCTCTTTTTCCTTCGCCTTGACTGTGATGTTGTCGGCTAGAGCCGAGAATTCAATCACGAACATAGTTCGTTTCTCGATGTCAAAGAGAACGGTGTAAGGTCTTGAGTGTACCATCTAGACTATTTTCGGGAACTTGTAGTTTCAGTAAATTCGTCACTTCTCGTTCTCGATATTTGACTCTATCTTCCTCGGAGCATTCGGGAGGGCAAGGTCGTAACCCAGGTGTAAAAGTTATATACAGATAATGTATAGTGGACAAAATTATGTATATATAAACTATATATAACTTTTCCACCTAGGAAAGTACTCTTAGGGCCGCATTGTGTCTCGGACATACGTCGTTCCTGCGTGAGTGGGACGCTCGAAGTGGGAGCCTCGAAGTCTAAACCCACGATGGCACTGGGGGCACTAATAGGTTTAGAGCCCCTCCATCTTACCATCAAGGCCGTGGCTGCGAAGGCGGCCTGGAGGTTAAATTCGGTAAATGACAGAAGAATCTCGACAGCACTGAAGATCCCAGTCTAATCGCGAGGAGGCCGACCCTGAACATTCCCAGGGTCAAAATGGTCACTCGCTACCTCTTCGACAAGAAGTATCGAGTTAGCCTATCCACGAAGGAGGAATGGGTTAACGGCGACGCACACCTGCCCAGTGATGGAGACAACTGGTTTACAGATGGCTCCAGGAACGAGGAGAATGCAGGAGCTGGCGTATATCGTAGAAGGAATGGAATGGGCTTCACAATCGAGATGGGGTCCTACGCCACAGTTCGAGAATCTGAGATTATGGACATACTCCAGTGCGCGTACAGGGCAAAAGAGTATGCCAATAAAAGGAACATCCGTATCTGCTCAGACAGCAGGGCTGCTATATTGGCCTTGAATGGAACAACGACCACGTCGCTATTAGTATGGGAATGCTTTGAGGCACTAAATATCTTAGCGACGGAAAACCGAGTCACTTTGCTATGGATCCCTGGATACAGCGGTATCAAGGGCAATGAGATATCGGATAGGCTAGCCAAACTAGCAGCAGGAAGAAATTTTACTGGACCCGAGCCAGTTGTAGGTATTTCCAGCAGGTCAGTCACTGAAGAAATTAACAGTTGGCTGACTGACGAACATCAGAATGAGTGGAATTTGGTCTCGGGTTGCAGGCAGGCCAAAACACTCTTGGGCTCAAAGCTTAACTCTAACCGAGAAAGGGAAACACTCAAGCTCGGGAGGAACGAAATCAACCCTACTAAAAAAAAAGTCAGGAATCGTCACAAATGGTCAGAAGTTCTGACGATTCCTGATTATCCTGACCATCCCTGACGAGTCTCACTATTTCTGAAGATATGCTAATTCACATCCTATCAGGTAGCTCATCGGCTAGGACCGCAAGTAGGCCAACCCAAAAGGATTAAAAATTGAAAATAAATTTTTTTTCAATGTTGCATATACAGATTCAAAAGTTAGAAATTCAGAATCTACGGGTTTCGACGATTTCAGATACCTAAAAATTTTCCTAAACAATTTGATATTACAATAAATATAATGTATCTTGTAAAGACAAAGAGATACGTCAAAACGGACAAAATTTTCTGATTCACCTTCAGAGTCGTTTAATATATAAATATTAATAATTAAATATAAGTAAAAAGAGAATATGCATACATAAATATAAATAAATAATATAAATAACCTGGAAAATATGAAAGGGATTAGGTTTTATGGAATTCTATTCTTGGACCCCCAATAAAAGGATTATCCTTCGAACCCAAGCTCTGACGATTTCTGAACATTTCTCATGAATTCTGACTTTTCCTGACGATTTCTGTTGAGACACGTAACAAAAGTGGTCAGAAATGGTCAGAAGTCCTGACTTTTTTTCTGACGATTCCCGACTTTTTTTTAGTAGGGAAAGTCCTAACAGAAATTTGTATAGGACATGGGAACCTAGGATATCACAGACATAAGATAGGGCTTGCAGAAAGTCCCCTCTGTCGTCTGGGTGGAACGGATAATGAGACAGCTACTCACATTCTTTGACACTGCCCTGCGGTTGCGGGGAAACGTCTAACACTCACAGGCAATTACTGTATCAGTGAGACAGATATATCAGCCAACAGCGTGGCTGCGTTCCTCTCCCTATGGAGAGGGCTTTGGGGTCATGCTTAGGCTCACAAGGGGACGCAACGGGATTACCCAAGCGTCAGGGGCTGTTACGGTCTCAACCCAGAACTAATAATAATAATAATAATAATAGGTGCTCAGAATGTGCATCATACGCTTTGCACCTATCGCTGGAAACTTCTTGACGTAAAATGCTGCTACAGTATACTAAGGTGGAAATGACATCGTCCTCGCACGAAAACATGAAACCCTCTGTGCCTGAATTAAGTCCGGATGATTTAAGGAAAGCAAATGGTAGCTCCGTCGACAAGGACTGAGTAAATGCTTCTGTGCATTTTCTTGTTGAGGAGCTGTTCGAGGAGATTGTCTCGGCTCCCTTGCTCCGCAGCGTTGTAAAGCAACGCTCCATTGCCAATCATCTCGTGTTATAAAGACATTGGAGATTTACAAGTACGCGCCCGCCTTTGCGGCGTGGAATGTATAAGCGGGGCACGGACGAGTCGATCTGTAAGCTTTTCTGCACATGCATAATCTTATATTCTTATTCTAGTATCCGTCCTTTAAGGTTTTGAAAGAAAAAACCTAAAATAATTTTTGAAGAAATCAAAAAACGTAGGAGATATTCAAAATTGAAAATTTTGGTCCTTTTTTCTTCAAATTGCAGAAGTTTTCAAAAACTAATATTTAAACTGAATTTCTGAAGAAGAAAAAAAACACTTTTTATTTTATTCATTTTTACATTCTCATCACAATGAGAAGGTATTGATTTTATGTGAAAAATGACTTTCGTGGATTCCATCAAATGTCGACGTTTTGAGGCCCCCTAAGTCAGAAAAAATAGTTTTTACGTCGGTGTCTGTCTATCTGTCGCTGTTGTCGTCTGTAAAGTAGAGTCACAGAAATAATATGTTAATAGATGCCAAGAAACAAAACTTTGAATTACCAAATCAACTTTTATTTTGAGGAAAAACTTCCACCATCAATACATGTTGATCGTTCAACAGTAGCACGAAGACTGGCTCAGATGGCCCACTCAAGCGCGCCTCGCTCCCCCCTTCATTTTGCTCGCGCGCTTTCCGCTTTTCCTCCCCACTCTCGCATACTCTTCTTCACTCTCTTTGTTTAAATAATTTGCGTCTCGCTGGCGCTTGTACAAATATTGATATTGTTTCACTCACACATTTTATTCATGAATTTTCGCAACTCTTTCACGACTCGAGGCTTCTCAGCTTCGCCCGCAACCTAAAGACCACAGGAAAACCAAAGGCTTTCCCGCGCTGGTTTAGACCCTCATATCTTGGAGAATTTCTCCCTGGCGGGGTCAATCTCGGCCATAGGTCGGTGCTAACACTTTCCTATGCACGAATGGCTTCAAGGCCACGGTTCCTCTTTTCAGATTTCCCGTGCTTATAGGGTTCAACCGATAACCTCGAGCGTTCAAGAATCATAAAATTCATAAACATTTATTGACATTTTCGGCAAACAACGCACGATACGAAAAAAAGTCAAGACAAGAAAAGTGTTTCTTTTCGCACGTCCTACAAGATTATCATAACGACTTTTCGAATTTTCTTGAAAAAAAATCGAAAATTCAAATTTTGATCGCACAAAAAATAATGAATTATTAGATTCTCATCATAATGAGAAGGTATTGATTTTATGTGAAAAATGACTTTCGTGGATTCCATCCAATGTCGACGTTTTGAGGCCCCCCGAATCAGAAAAAATAGTTTTTACATCTGTAAACGTGGTAACTTTCAAAGGAATTATCTGATTGGACTACCCCTTGGTGTACTGTTTCAAGGCCTATAAAGGAAGGACGAGTTCGTTAACCAGCCATGTTGGCCAACAGTTCTGATATTATCCATCGAAAATGCTTTTTAAAAAAAATAAAAAATTCCACTTCTATATGGTTTTTGTTTTATTCGTAAAAAATTTTAGTAAAATAAGTAATTTTGTTTTCGGGCAAAACGATGCAAGACACTAAGAAATTCTAACTAACGAAATTGTTCATCTGAAAAAAATATAGGTATTTGGTTCAGACTATATTTTCTAAAGATAGTTATTGTTTTAATTATAAAAAATGTTATTAAAAATTAAAAAATCCATTTTCCATTTGAACTATGCAACAACAAAAATAGGTAAAAAGGAAATCTCTTTATTTATCTAAAACAAATTTGTTTATATACACTCTGTACAATAAATACAAAAAAAATATTGTGAAATAAAGAACAAATAATAAAATACAGTTGCTTTATTTTTTTCTGTCCAATTTAGCAGTTGCGAACAGAGAAACAATAATCATAAAAATCACGTTCTGTAAATATTCTAAAAAAACACGAAGGGAAACTTACAGTTTTCAATTCGTAAGATTTGAAAGGCTGCGTACTCCAGTTGTGTTTTAAAATCGGTCTTAAGCTGATGTCATAATTTGTTCGTCTAAATTATATCTACAAATTTGCTTTGATCCATTTTCTTATAGGACGTATAGTTTTTGATTTAATCGTGAAAAATAAAATTACAAATGAACAAGTTAAATTTTTGTAAAAACCACTAGAGATTAATGGCAAATAAGGAACGAATCTTAAAGTAATCATGAAGAATAAAATTTGTTCTTTATTTTGCTATATCTGAATGAGCAGTTCGGAAACGACATACATATATTAATATAGTATTTATATATTAAAGTTGAACATAATATAGAAAAATTTGCATATTGGTCAAATGTTATTCGAGTGCGAAGCACGAGATACGTGATGAGAATGTGTTCGTTAAAGCCGAAGGAGCTTTAACAAAAGAGAATTCACAATCACCAAATTACTACTGTCGATGATTTCAAATTTAATTGTCAAAGATTTTGCGTAAATGTACGGAAGTACAAAGACCGAGCGCGTAGCGCGAGGTAAATGCATTATCGAGCTCGAAGCGCGAGAACCAACAGTCGCGCGCCCCATAGACGCGCTCAAACTTGCGAGCGAAGCGAGCCGCGCGCCACGAGAATGTGCCCGCGCAGCGGGCAGATTTTTACATTCTCATTCTAATGAGAAGGTATTGGTTTTATGTAAAATTTGACATAGTCGGTTTTCATCAAATCTCCACGTTTTGAAACCCCCTGAGCTAGAAAAAACGATTTTTACCAAGGTGTCTGTCTGTAGTCTGTCTGTCTGTCTGTAGCCACGATAACTTTCGAAAAAATGATCAGATTTGATTGAGCTTTGGCACACTTTTTTTTGGCCTAAAAAGAGAGAACGAGTTCGTTAACCAGCTATTTTGGATGAAAATTCAAAAAGTGAGCACATTTTGAAAATTTTTGAGACCACTTTCTTGAAGATTTGAAAATTCTATGTACGGTTATTAGTAGTACGAAAAATGACGAACAAAATATTCTTATGACTTTTCGTGATAAAAAAAAAATTACTGGAGTTATAGCATTTTCAAAATTCCCAAAAACCAACGAAAATGAACATTTTAAGCCGAAAAACGCACGATATGAAAAAAAGTCAAGAGGAGAAAAACATTGCTTCTTGAACACCCTATAATATTTTCATAACAACTTTTTGAATTTTTTGAAAAATAAAAAATTCAAATTTTGATCGCACAAAAAAATAATGAAAAATCAAAAATTCCATTTTGCTGTCAAACTATGCAAGATACGAGAAAAGATCATCTTACCAAAATTGTGCACCTAAAAAATATCTACAAATTTCTTATTAATCACTTTTTGATATGACGCGTAGTTTTTGTTTTATTTCTAAAAAACAGCATTGAAAATAGAAAAATCCAATTTTTAGACGAATAACACCAGCTACGAAAAAAATGACCGAAACAAAATTTGTTCATCCAAGGAAGAGGTACAAATTTGTTGTGAATCATGTTTTGATAGGATGCGTAGTCTTTGTTTTATTCGTGAAAATAACATTGACAGTAAAAAAAATCAAATTTTTGAAAACAATGCAAGGTACGAAAACAGATAAATGAACAAAAATTGTGCATTCAAAAAAGACTTACAAACCTGTAATCAATTTTTGTTGTAAGAATATATTCAAAATGAAAAAAATTAACTTTTTTGATAAACGGCACAAGCTAAAATAAAATGTTAACTAATAAAATTTGTCGCCTAAATTATATCATTACTTTTCATTTGAAATCAAATACAAATTTAGTAATTTGTATATGAAGAACGTATAACACGAAGCGCAAAGTGCGCGATCAGTGTATTTCGGAGCGCGAAGCGCGACGACCAAATCGCACGCCGTAAGTGCGCTCAAACTTTTTTGTTTCTATCATACGGTGCACAGAACCGAGCGTGTAACGCAAGGTTCAAATGATTTTCAAATCAAATATCGAGCGCGAAGCGCGAGTGTCTGGATGAGAATGTGTTCCTTAAGGTCGATAGAACCTTGAGTAAATAAAGTTCCTTTTCAGTCTAAAATAAAAACAAATTTAACAATCACTTAATATGTAGAGGTTTTGATAATTTTATAATATTTGCAAACAAACTTTTTCTTTTCATCCAAGTCGAACACGAAGTTCAAAAATCTAGAGGAGCCGAGCGTAAAGCGCGAGGTGAATACATAATAGAGCGCGAAGCGCGAGATAAATATATGATCGAGCGCGAAGCGCGAGATCCAACAGTCGCGCGCCATAGGCGCGCTCAAACTTGCGAGCGAAACGAGCCACGCGCGAAGCTCGCGATGAGAATGTGCCCGCCAAGCGGCCAGATTTTTTATATAGATAGATCACAATGTCCTCCACAAGCCGTGTGAATATCAAAATGGAATCTCCCTCAGTTTTCGAAAAATCATTGAAAACGTACGCCGAAACGATGCACACGATGTGAAAAACCATGTAAACAATAGATGAACAATATAAGAATATTATAATCGTATACACGAACTTCAGAGTTCAGACTCTCGGGCGCTGGGCACACAATGCCATGGCGTACGTTGTTCTTGTTTATTTCTTGAAAACTAAGGGAGATCCCATTTTCATATTTACAGGGCTTGTAGAGGACATTGTAAACTATCTACATAAAAAATGAAGAAAATAAAAAGTGAATAATTTTTAAAAAATACCTTAGTATCATTAAAATCACCAAAGTTATGAAAGTTTAAGAAAAAAAGGATTTTTTGTTTTTTGATTTTTTCAAAAATTATTCTATGGTTATTCTTTCAACATCTAAGAGAACGGATATGAAATTCCTCACATCGAAAAAAATTCATTAAAAAAATCGATGTAAGGATCTGAGTAACCCATAATAATGTGCACCGAGGGTTAAATTGAAAATGCACGCTTAAAAATGGAAAAATTTTAAACTATAACATTTTAGAATTACGCATCGTAAACTGAATGATTTCATAATTGAAAAATTTAACAATTAAACTTAATATTAAGAAAAAATTTTAATCGAACGTATTCCAAATTGCAATTCATATCATGTAATATGAAATTTATGATATTTCAAATGATTGAATAGATTTTTCTTCAAAAAATTTGTAAAATTCCCGGTGAAAAAATAAATTCACTGTCATTTCCTGGGCTTTCCCAGTGTCAAAAATTCCAAGTCATTTCCCGGTTTAGCGGTAACTCTGTTTTAAAATTGAAATTAATAAAAAAAAATGCATTTTTCAATAAATTGTTTTCGTGAAAATCAAAGTATTTATGTGTTCTGACAAATTTTTAATTAGAAGGTTTTTTTTTAAGTCTACTTTTTATTCATGTTAGTATTTATTTTAGTAATTTGTATACTATTTTTATTGAAAGATGAAAGTTTTTCCACTTAACTTTTTAAAATTTTGTTATACTTTTTGTGTGTTTTGTTTTGAGTGAGCATTAATTTGAAGAGCAAATATTTCATATTGAACATTTTTTCGCACGTTTAAGAACAATAACAAAATTAAATAAATATTAAATAAAATAGCACTAACAATTTAATAATAAAATTAACTTTTTTAATGACAGTTTTTTCAATATACACTACCAGAAAGAAGTACGGGACTACCTGGTTTGTATTAGGTGCATAAAATCTAATTTTAATAATAAAAGAAATTACATTTTTTGCTCAAAGAAGGACGAAAGTTATAACATTTTTTTGTCCTACGATACTAGGTTGAAGTATTTTTGACCTCTTTTTCAGAAATATTGCGAAAAAAGTATAAATAAGAACAATTTTTCAACGTCTTTTAAAGGTAAATTTCTGTAGAATTTAATCGAGTTTCAACAAAACTGTGCTGATTTTTCCTTGGATTCTGCCAAGATCTGTACTTAGAACAAATAAGTCTTAATGATTTTAAATTGTAAAATCAGTTATAAATCCATTGTTCAAGTATAAGAAGTTTTTAAATTTCGACAACTTATTTCCTCTAATTTTCGGCGATGGCAGATTTCATGGAAAAATCAGCACGATTTTGATGTCTTACATATGCTTTCTAACTTTCGTCTTGTCTTGTTCTAAATTTTTATTTAGAAGTCTTAGTAAATGTTTCATTTTTCTGATACACATGATGTTTTGACTTTTCATTTTAAGGTACTTTCTTAAACGTAAACCGGACAATGTTAATTTTGTAAACTTTTCTAGTATCTTTTAGTACTTTTTTAGCTAATAATGAGGTGCGAAATTGAAATACATATATCACAAAAGAAAACCGAGAAAAACCTTAAATCCGATCCGGTAAATCCGAGAATTTGCCGGGAATTTACAAACGAAATTTCGCTAGACACCCTGAAAAAGTAAATTCTTTAAAAAATAATGGGTCAGTGATAAAAATATCGAATATACACGAATTCTATGAATTTTGTTGAAAAATTTGCAAAAAAACTGCTCTTTTCCGTCTTATGAAAGTCAAAAGTTACATTTAAACTATACAAAATTATTCAAACAATTAACATTAAATTAAATCGACTGTGGAGATTTTTGATATTGCCTAATTGGTTTATCTCGTTGTAAGGGTACCGATAACTTGCGAAAAAATGTGAAAAAAGTATTGTTTAAACAAATCAAAATTTTTTAATCAATTAATAATTAATAAAAAACATGAAAATTTCTAATTTTACCACTGAAAATGATCTGTAACAAAAAAAACATACATAACAGTAATATTTACGACCAATATACCGCAAAATACTTGATCGTCGTTTTGAGGTTGATTTTTGGGGCAGGCTGGAAGGGGTTGAGGTGGTCGAAATAAAAAATCAATGCAAACTTCACATTCGGAGAAGTTATTTTTAGCAGTCCACATAATTTTCATTCATTTTATTGAAATGTACGCCATCCCGTCTCATATTTTTAAAAACGAGGGTTTTTTCCATGTATTTTCACTGGGAAAATTGAGGGGGTGGACGGAACCCGTAAACGTCTGATCGAAAAAAAATACGCATTTCCTTTTTTTTGGAAACTTCACAAAAAGAGAGCCATTATACCAAAAGGAATTCGAACTTTTTTTTGGACCACCCTAATGTGCACAGTATCCCTCAATGAAAAATGGATTGAACAAAAATGTCAATGAAAACGGACAACGGGGTATTGCTTGTCACCGTTCTAGTAACTAAAAACCATAAAATTTGAAATCGTAGCTGATCCTTTTTTTAATTTAACACAGAAAAACAAAGTGCGAATCTAACACTTATTTTATTATGCGTTCTACCTGCAAAAAGAATTAACTTCAGGCGGTTAAAATCTCCTTGGAAAATAGGAGACTGAGACTATGGTAACTTTTTGTGCCTTTCTTGTGCCAAGCAATACAACTCAGTGTGTTTCATTTTGTCAAGTGTTTACTTGCTCAAAAAAAAGTAGTGCTATTATTTTCTTACAATATGTCGAAGCCTGCAGGCAAGTGTAGTCATGGAGAAAATAGGAAAAAGGTATGTGGATGCGGGGTAAAAAAATTACGTTTGGTACCTGCGTAATTTTTGTGACATAAAATTGCTGAGAGAAACCCGCCGAAAAGACCTAACAGAATGCAGTTGTGTGATATGTATGTGTGTGCTTTTGTTCCTTTAAAACGAAAAGAAAAAATGTCAGCAACTCTTAAAGCGTTACAAATTATCCACTATTAGAGGAAGATGAGACTAAAAAAGTAATTTAAAAATGTGTTCTACTAGAGTTACACCTTTAAAAATTTTTTTATACCTTTTTAAAATTGTTAAAATGTGTTTTTCGGTGAAAAGAAATAGCTCTTTTGATGAAATTTCCAAAAGTTTAGAAAATCTTAGATCACTATTCAAGGCAACAACCCTGCCTATGACACTTAAAGTATATGTAGTTATTGAACATTTAGAATGTCTCAGAAATTTAGGAGATGATGAAGGTTTAGGGTTATGGTCGGAACAGCCAGGCGAGGCTCTTCCGTCAGCATTTCTTAAGTTTTGAGAAAAGTATAAAATTAATCTCTTAATGAAAAATAGACAGAACCAACAAATAATTAATTTAAAGCAGTTGTAGAATATTCTTTCACGCACTTGTAAAAATGAAATCAATGTTTACTTTTTCTGTGTCTTTCTTGCTCAAAATAATAGTTTTTTCTTCTTTGGTACCAAATATACTTTAAACACAATACCTGTCTATTAATTGATTTACTGATTAACCTGTTTTTCAACAACAGCAAAAAGTAGCCCGCAAATATAAGATTTTTTTAAAATCAAATAGTTTAAAAAAAGGACCAGCTATGATTTTAATTTTCATGGTTATTGGTAACTAAAACGGTGACAAACAAAATTCGTGCAACCAATTTTTTTGCACTTTCCTTCTTACGTAGATATGATAAATAACTTACGATTTTGTAACTTCTTGAAATTCAAAATATATCACACAATTTGTTAAAAAATCAATTTAATTTAAATACAATTTTTTTAATTTGGTGCATTTTTTACAATTTTAGAGTGGCCGCTGGACTGAGAACCCGTGAAATTACCGGGAATTTTTGAGACCGGGAATAATCTTTACAATCACTCCAAATGACACTACCTGGATATCACATGAAATTATTCAACGTTTAATAAGTTCGATTTGAAGTTATTTTGATGTTGAAAAGTTCAATTTACAACACTCAAGTACGAGATCATTCAGATTAAAATGCGTACTTCCAAAGTCCTTCACTTGTAAAATTTGTATTTTTCCGTCTTAATTTCTAATTATTGTTCATTTAAAAAAAAATCAATACTTATTGACATATTCCAATTAAAAACCAATTTTACTGAATAAGGCATGCTTTTTATAAATAAAGTTCAAATATTGAGCCCTCCTCCTGGCATCTTATAAATAAAAACGTTTCTTATTCAATACAAATTTTGTTCTATCAATGTGTTAATAAGCATGTATGTTAATGTATAAATATCTCTAAATAGCTTTCATACATAGTTTTTAAAAAAACTATTATATATTAATATTATATACAGGGTGTTTTTTTTAACTTGAGACAACGAAATATCTCAAAAAATACGCATCCTACGGAAAAAATGTCTAGAATAAAAACTTTTTATTTTCGAGGGGGAAAAAAGATTTGCTAAAATTTACCCCACCCCCACCCCCACAGGAGGCAGGGGTGGGGGTAACTTTGTAATTTCAAATGGCAACCCTAATTTTTTATCACAGATTCAGATTCTCCTTTACGAAATACGTAAGTTTTATTCGGAAAATTTGTTTCGATTCGCGATAGATGGCGCTGCAATTGCGAAAAATGAAATTGTTGACACTACTTTTAGCTCTACCCAGGAATAACGACGCGGACGTAGTAGTTGTCTATTCCCTTCGGGGTGCTTAATTTCGGTGAGTCCCCTTGCCTCTCACCATCCATCGGGGTGCTTGATTTCGGTGAGTCCCCTTGCCTCTCACCACAGGGATGCTTGATTTCGATTAATTATTTTACAATAAGTGCTCAAAATGGTGTCCTCGCACTGCGATGCACTTGTTAATCCGAGCTTTGAAAGATTCCACACAACTGCGAATTGTGTCTGGTGATATTTGTGCACAAGCAGACCTGATTCGCTCGATCATGTTATCACGAGTTGTGGGCACTTCTTGATACACGCGATTCTTTAGATAACCCCACAAATAGAAATCCGGCGCCGTAAGATCTGGCTATCTGGCGATCTGGCAGGCCAATTTACTGGACCTCCTCTACCGATCCATCGTCCATTGAATTCGCGATTGAGTACTTCCCTCGCGATTGCCGCATAATGTGCTGGACAACCGTCATGTTGAAACCACATGTTGTGTCGCACTTCCAAGCTTAGGTCTTCCAGCAAAATTGGAAGTTGATTTTCTAAAAAGTTACGATATTTTTCACCGTTCAAATTTCCATCAATAAAATACGGACCGATAAGTTGATCTCCAATTATTCCACACCAAACGTTCACGGACCATGGACGCTGATGCTCAACTTCACGCAACCATTGTGGATTTTCTACACTCCAATAATGCATGTTGTGCCGATTAACGTTACCATGGTTTGTGAAAGACGACTCGTCTGTGAAGAGTACTGGAAAAAAGAAATTCGGGTTTCCTTGTATCTGCTGAACCGCCCATTGACAAAATGTCACTCGGTTCTGAAAATCATTGCCATGAAGTTCTTGATGCAGTGAAATATGATACGGATGATAATTATTACGTTTTAATACCTTCCAAACACTGGATAGAGACATTCCGGAATCGCGGCTTAGTTGTCGAGTACTAACATGAGGGTCATGAGTGACTGCAGCTAAAATTGCAATTTCATTATCAACTCCAGTAACTGTTACTTGACGCTTCCTTTTTTTCGGTTGTACACTTCCGTCAGTGATGAAGTTTCGGACAACCCGGTAAAAAGAAGCGCGTGAAGGAACACTTTCTGGAAAGCGTTGAGCATAAAGCGTGAGAGCATCATTGATATTCCTGCCACTTTCTCCATAAATGAGAATCATTTCAATCTTCTGTTTCTGAGATAGAATTTCCATTGTAAAAGTAATGAAGTAAGGTAATGAGGAAATACAACGACACACAAACCAACTCAAACGAACGTGACCAACAACAATAACCCAAACGAAAGCAACCAACACACCCAAATCAAATGAACACAATCAACCTTCCTAATGAATAAACGTTAAGCACGGACAGACGCGGTTATCGCTCGGCCGGAATGACGTCGAGGATTGTAGACAGTGGAGACTCGATGATATGTAATGTCTACATCCAAAATCGACTGTCGTCAACCAACTGCATTCGGGAATGGTTTTCGACAGTTTTATCACTTTTACTGTCCCGTTGCCAAAAGTTCAAGCACCCCGATGGATGGTGAGAGGCAAGGGGAATCACCGAAATTAAGCACCCCGAAGGGAATCGACAACTACTACGTCCGCGTCGTTATTCCTGGGTAGAGCTAAAAGTAGTGTCAACAATTTCATTTTTCGCAATTGCAGCCCCATCTATCGCGAATCGAAACAAATTTTCCGAATAAAACTTACGTATTTCGTAAAGGAGAATCTGAATCTGTGATAAAAAATTGGGGTTGCCATTTGAAATTACAAAGTTACCCCCACCCCTGCCTCCTGTGGGGGTGGTGGTGGGGTAAATTTTAGCAAATCTTTTTTCCCCCTCGAAAATAAAAAGTTTTTATTCCAGACCTCTCGTTCGGTCTCTTCGTACGCTTATCATGCCTATGTTTGTAGCTTAATAACAAGAAAAGTAATCAACTTAAAAAATTTCTGATTATTGGAAATGAAAGAGTAACTCAGAAACTATCGATTGGCGTAAAAAAATGAAAATCGATTTTTTCCGCATTAGGTCCCTTTCTTCGCGGACGGTCACATATGTTGCGCCTGATTGTGGAAAGGTCCGTCGTTATGTTAACGTGTCGCGTTTGCTCGAAGTCAAACTCATGGCCAGGGACCTCCCACTATCAAGCGAAAGATATTATATCCCCTGCTCATTGCAGCCAGGCGCCAAATATTTATAAAACAAACACTAGTACACAATAAGGTTCGTTTTCACTCGAGAAATGCCAAGACCTGACCGGCGACGCGCGCGTACCAGACGACTGGAGGTTTATGTCCTGCCCGCGTGGAGCGCTATATCACTGGTCACTGGTAGAATCAGCAGCGCTATTTTAGTTGAATCGCTTATTGGTTCGTCCAGTCAAAGTGAAAAAATCACTGGTTCACCAGTGATAATTCAAAATACTGATTCAACCAGTGACAATTTCACTGGTTCAGTTTAAGAGAGTGGGCAAAGCCTGGTTTTTACCCCATCATTCACGGACTGGGTTGCAGTCAAGTGCATGATGGGGGGACCTACAGCTTAAGGTGGGATCCGAAGCACCAGAACCTCGGTAAAGGTACATAGAAAAATTTCAAGAGATACCGGCTCAGTGATCGAACCCCGAACCTCTCAGGTGAAGTCCGAGCATCTAACCAACTGTCTAGCCAACTATTATTATTATTATACGGTAGGGATGGACAATAACTGCCCATTGTAGCACTGCGGTAAAACCTATATTGTACTAACCATCTCCCATAAGGTCAGTCTTTACCATAAATGCAAACACTGATTTACAGGAAATGTCGTGAAAGTCTTCTGGTGAGAGATAAAAATCCCCCAGATACTCATTTCTGAGGCACGCCAGTGCATCACATTCACAAAGTATGTGATGAGCTGTCTCCTCACGAAAATTGCAATAGTCTCGCGATTCCAGGCATTCAAGTAAGGGAACAATTTCGCATTTCTGTGAAAAGAGTGTAAAGTTTTCGGCGTCTTTTTCTGTGTAGAAACGAAATATATTAAAACTTGATTGAACATATTTTTTCAGATGAGAAATTTAACGTGACGGAAACAAAAATAGTGTATAGTTGGAAGAAATACATATAGAAATCTAACATCACGGAAGAAGATTTTGTGAAAGAAGGTGTGACTTGTTTACGATAACTGAAGTTCGAATCATATCTAAGCACCATACATTTTGTGTTGGGGAAATTAAGCAATTTTCATTTTTTGTTTTTTATTTTCGATTTGTCATTTTTAGTTTAGCTATGAACCCTTAAGGTTAGAAACACAAGCAATAGCCAAGTCGTAAGCCGCGAAACATAATTGGTCGAAATTCAAAAAAGTAATATGGCAGCTAAAGTGAACGGACTGGATCTCTATTTTCACTCAATCACCAGCTAACTTTATTTCGTCGAGTGCTGAAGGGAAAACAATCGACCAAATACATGAGACTAAACGTTATTTTGTTATTATCTTCGTAAGAAATGTTTTCACTATAAGTGCATTTAGAAATTGGTTTTTATTTTTCAGGAACTATTTAATGGAATAATAAAATGATAATTATTATTATTTACTTAAAATATTTTACAAAAATAAAGTTTTGTCCCATGCATTTTGTGCCTTTGTTTTCCCCTCATCGCTGGCGATCAAGTAAAAATGCCTAATATATTTGTGACATCACATCAGTTTGAATGTGACCAAATAGACTTAAATAAACCAAAAAATTGTTAATGAAGTAGAAACTGTGACATTTTTTAAATTATTCCATAACGCTGTCCATCGGTTTAATTGTAGGTTGAAAAAAATTGGTACCTCATATCATGCAATATCCCCACTTCTAATTTATAAAGTGCGTATAGTTTTAAACAAAGTTCAGAATTTGTAAATTTTGAATGTTTTAAAATAAAAGTTTTGATCATTTTTTTGTTGGAATACATAAATTTTGAAGGTTTGTAGTAGTGAAAATTCTTCAATTTAAACAATGAAAATGACAGCGTGGATTTTTTTAACCAAAAATCTTATAATTGATATTAAGTACATAAAATTATAATTTTTGATATCTTTGAAATTTCAGTGATTTCAAATTCAAATTTTCGCATTTTGGAAGTTTTGAGTTTAATATTTTCAATTTATAAAATGTTTAACTTTAAAATTGTGCAGTTTTCAATACCTAATGTTACAACGTTTTTATTTCCAAAGCCAGTAGTGAAAAATGATTCAGTTTTTCAAGCTTGAATATGAAATGTTAGTTTTAGAGTCTCTTAATTTTTAAGTGTTTAATCGAAAACGTTTCAAATTTAAATGTACAATTTTCAATACTTGTTTCTGGAATTGTTTAAATGTGACGGCGTTTAATTTCATACTATTTAATTAGTCAGATCATAATTTCAATAGAAGAATATTAAAGGCCTCTGATTTGAGATTTTACCATTTTGAATGTTTCTTTTTGAGGCAATATATTATTGAACGTTTGAACGTAAAATTGCCAAATTATAAAAGTTTCAAATTTTTATTTGAAATGTTTCAAACTCAGAAGAGTGTAATTAACAGTTTAGTTTTTAATAATTAGGATAAAAAAATTTGAGGAGTAAGGTTTGAATTTCATATTTTAACGAGATTGGAAAATTTTGTTAAACCGGAAATTTTTTTCATGTCCATTTCAGCGACCGTCTTGATTTTGTAGATGAAAAACAAAATTATAACACAATTTAAAAATCGTGACGGATTTGAGCTAATGTTTTATCTCTGAAACAGTACATGGATTGAACAACTAATGCTGACAATATTTGAATCTGTTAGATAGTTGGATGAAAATGCAGTGTTTACCAAAAACTTTAGGATGAAGTTAAATATTTGATCTGAACCAATCTGGATTTGTCCATCTTTCCTAAAATGGATATTCCCGCTTGAATTGCATTGGATATGTTTCAAATGAAAATCCATTAGTGGACGGTATGGCCTTTTAATTAGTCACTGATGTGAATGTTTATGTAGGGGTCGTGGTAGGAATATAGAAGGGAAAGGGGTGTGAGGTATTTGGTTGCTGGCGGGCGAAAAACGTGGGAGAGGGCAGTGTTATGCAATCCTCTATCTATCCGACCTTCTCGGAGGAATTTATCGTCGGTTTCCTGTGGCTCATTTTCCCATTGTCGAAAACTAGCTTAGGACGAGCTACGGTTCGCCGCTCGTGACATTTGACAATTAGTCTTCTACTAATCTACTTCTTTGCCATCAGAGACTATTGGTTGCAACTTGCTCACGCAAGGCTCTGAATCCTTCTTAGTTTAAGACAGGACCTAGATGTCTTCGATATCTCTTGTCTTTCCAAAAACCTCTTTATATTGAAGGAAGCGTCGAGAGAAATACGTTTGAAATAATCGATTGCACTAAATTCCCTTTTAAGCGCGTTCCCATTTGATCCTACTTGGGATAGAAATCAGAACAATTTTCAATTTTCATTCGTCGTTCCCGATGTCAGGAACAAAGGACGGAGGGTGTCCAGCTTACGTTCGATATACTAACCTTGAACGCTGAGTTACACGCGCTGCAGCATCAACCGGGCTTGCACCTTGTCATCTTCGGTCGAAACGTCAATGATTATAGTGCTTCTGACCGGAGACACAACCGCGATCAAAACTGATCACCGGGAAACTTGTGGTCACGTTATGTCGATCATTTCTGCTTGCAATCCTGTTGCGGAGATCTAATCGATCTTCGCTGCTCATGTCAATTTTCTCTGCATGATTAAAAAGTGAATTATTGCTATAGTACTGCTCCTACACAAGTCCTGCAATTGCCAGATTCAATAGTAATATCCGTTTGAGAATCGGCAGCATATCGACACTTTGACAATTGAACACTCTTATCTCAGTTGGTTTTTTTTCGAGTTGACACGATTGACAGATGATATTTTGCCTATGTAGCAATAATATCTATTTGAAAGAAAAAGAGGGAAGATACAATATGATGAAAGATGTGCGAATGATCGTAATGGTCAAGCGAGCTTACTAAGGGGTTGTGTTATTATCGCCCGAGGTAGGCAACCGGACTGACATCACACCTCATACGGCGCTAGCGCCTTATGTTAGGCAGCAAAACTAACGTCCAGAGTTTGCGCAGTACTATTCTAACCCGAGATAAGAGCAGTGGAATAAGTCTTGGCTCGGATTTGAAGACAAACAGTTTTATTTAATCCAGTATAAGTCGTCGAGAATTTCTATAGAATAGAGGGAGAAAAGCTATAGCAGAAAATACAAATATGGAGAAAAAGACTTTCACTGTACTGTTATTTTTATCTTTAAAATATAATTAGTATTAAGTCAACTCAATTCACACGAATTTATATGAATTAATTTGGTTGTTTTTCTTATAAAAAATGTGTGCATTGAAGGATTAATATGTGATCTTCATAAGTACCAATGTTAAAGTAAATAAAACGTATAAAGGTGTTTGCGCATCCTAAATATAAATCGATAGAAACGTGTGTATTCTTCTCAGGAAATGCTTTATTCTAGATACATAAAAAGGAAGTTTCATTATTTAACCCTCTGGTCTGGGGTCACTCAGAGAGCCACTTTATTGCGTGTCTATTTCTATAATCTATATCACCTACACACTTTGTATTGCTGTAATGTTATTCTCTTGACCTTATAACTTAATTTTTTAAATAATTTATGTTCAATTATAATAAAAGTTAAGTTCTTTGTATTGCCAAAAGAGTTTAATGACTTATTTCATAAAATACAATAAAAGCACTAATACGATCTAAATTGTTCCGTGATTTGTATATATATATAGCAAAATTATAAGAGTAGTACAAAACTGATGCTTTGAAACATAGCTGGGTTTTACGCACAAAACTGATGGAGGAGTATGTCGATATTAATAAAGATTTTTAATTATTATACATCCATATTTGGTAAACAAGGAAATTATTACGTGCGACATTAAAGCTGATATATTTTATTCATTTGAACAGTAGAAATGTTTTTTTTTATCAAACATACAATCTAAGACCATTATTTTAATCATTAATAGTTTAATCATTAAAGGTTGCTAAAGAACCTGGAAAAGGTTTGACATTTTTTGTAATGCTTTAGAGAACCTGCTAAAGACAAGGAATTTTTTATTAAGTCCCAGAAAACTTTAAATTTAGTAAATTTTCCAAACTCTTTATCTGTAACCAACGCGTTGTTTTGAGTCTGGAAATTGGCCTGGGAAATAAAAAATTATCAGGCTTCACAGCTTAATAATGATTACATTGATACTACCGTATTTTTTCAAATTTGAATAAAAAAATAATATAATAACATATAATAAAAATGAAATAAGATAAATGAATAATAATATAATAAATAAATCAATCAAAAATTGAATAACCGCAAAAGTAGTTTAGATTATCTTCACGTTTTCCACATTTGTTGCAACTACAGATAATTTCGTATTTTTATGTTTCAAATTTAAATAAAAAATTAATCGTTTTAAATGAAACTTTCAAAAATCAAGCATTTTAATTAAGGTGCTTTCAAATACAAATTTTTGTGAAAGATTTCACATGGAAACATTGAAAAATGAGCAATTTCAAAGAAGGTCAAAATTGTACCGTATCTAAATTTTTTTTGTGAAATCGAGATCTAGTTCGTTATTAACGTCATAATTTTGTTTTCAGAATAACCCCATGAATTTTATATTTAGTTAAAAAAATCTTTCTGCAATGCCGTTTATCTCAGTTTTGCTACCTAATGAATATAGTAATTCAAGAGCGGATCCAGAGAGGGGCGATTGCCCCTCCACCGCTCTGAGATTTAAGAAACCAAATTTAAAACTGGAAATTTTGTATATCAGGTACATAAAGTACTTATGGCCTCTTAATTTCCTTGACAAATTTGAGGTCCCGAGTTATCAGACCTTGTTTTTAGTTTTTTTCTGAAATTTCAAATCATGCCCCCCCCCCCCCCGCATGTTAGGGTCCGTAGATTTTGATCCTCCCCCAACCCATTATCTAACGAATTTTTTTCGTGAATTTATTTAGGGGTCATCCAAAAATAGCGTAAGACAATTTGGGGGGAAATTAGGTTTTGTCAAATCTTAGTGTTTCTTATGAATTAAGAAAGTAGTTCAACTTTCAAAGAAGTAGTTGAAAATTTTCAACCAAAAAAGATTAATTTGCAACATGAAATATAATAGTTGATATTTTAATCGAGAACAGATATTCATTTTAAATTAAAAATAGTTTAATTGAACCAACAAAGACGAATCTTCAATAAAATACTTGAATCCTCAACACAAAAAGATTTTTCGGTCATCAAAGAGAAAAAAATTGCATCCAAAATCTAGAATTTTCAAACAAGAAGATTAATTATCTACTACAGGGGAGACTACCCTACAGTACATAATGAACCTACATTAGATATTAATTATAAATCCTAATGTATGTAAAATAATTTAAAATAATTAATTTAATTTAATTAATGTTGATAATATGTGCGTGTTAATATATTAAAATTAGAATTAATTATTTTACGTATATTTGTACTTATAATTAATGATTATAACTGCAACTTCATTATCTGTTGTATAGGGTGTTCTCCCCTACAGGACGAATTTTAAAAAAATTGTTGGAACCAAATAGTGGAATTTTCAAGCTAAACAGACGAGCTTTCTACAAAACAGTTGAATTTTCAGTCAGATAATTACATTGTCAACCAACAAGATAAATTTTCTACTAACAACGACGAATTCTTAAGAAAATACATAAATTTTCTACCAAATAGTTGAATTTTCAACCAAAAAGGTTATTTTCCTACCAAAAAAGACGAATTTTCAACCAAACAGTTGAATTTTTAGTCTGAAAAAGATCACTTTTTAACCAAAAATGGAACTAAGTTTTCATTGAAAGACAATAATTCTCAATTTAAAAAGGCGAATTTCATACAAATCAAATTTTCAACGAAAAAAAAAAAAATTTTAAGAAAGTAGTTCAAGTTTCAACCAAGGAATTGAATTTTCAACCTATAAGGTTGAATTTTCAATAAAAAATATAATAGTTGATATTTAAACAAAAAATTATTTTAATTAACAAAATAGTTGAATCCTCAACCAAAACGGATTGATTTTCTACCAAAAATAAACGTATTTTCAACAAAATGCTTAAATTTAAGAAAAAATAGTTTAATTTTCAACCCAGAAGATTTTTTTTTTTTTTTGCTAAAAAAGAGGAATTTTCATCTAAATAATTGAATTTTCAGTCTAAAAAAGATCACTTTTTAACCAAAAATGGATTAGTATTCTCTCGGTGACGGGTTGCTCGATCCCAGGCGCGTAAAATGCAGCATATTTTCAATTAATAATAAAAAAAAAAAAAATCAGCATTTAGCCCTTTGGATTATTTGGTTAAAATATTACATGTGTAATCTAACCGGCTGGCTCTGCTACCCTGCACAATTTCAATGAAATATTAATCGCAACTGGTAGTTAATATTTATATTAATTATATTATAGCTAATATGGATTGTACTCTGAAGATATCGTTTCCATGTTCTTTGCGCTTTTGATAATATTAATTATAACACTAGTCACTTTCTTTCATGTAATCTAAAATAGCACTATTAAAAAAAATAAGGATTTCTGACGATTCCGACGAGAATTGTTACGTTTCTCCCCGAAAAGCGCCAGAGAAAGTCAGAATGTTCAGAAATCGTCAAAACTTGAGTTCCAAGGATAATCCTGTTGTTAGGGTCACATTGTACCGAGAGTAGAGTGACATCAAACCTAAACCCTTTATATATTTCCAGCTTATTTATATTTATTTATGCGCCTTCACTTGTTATTTATATTTGAATATTAATATAATGTACAAATGTTGCCCAGTTTCGCGTATCTCATTCTCTTTACGAGATACATTATATTTATCCTATAATTTTGAACCTATCAAGCAAATTTTTAGATATTTTTAATCATCGAAGCCCACCGATTCTGAATTTGTAACCCTTAAATCTCTAATTGCAAAATTGAAAAAAAAAATTTATAAATTGTAATCCTTTCCATCTGGCCTACCTGTAGGCTTATAGGCGGTACCTTTCGGGTCCTATAATAAAAAAGATAAGGTGAAGTCTACACTTCCAGCGCCGACAAGAAAGCTTTTTGCCGGCTGTTTTTCACGAAAGGCGAAATACAAAATAAAAGCGAATTACGTATATAGTCATGCAATTACCTGAAAATATAATTTTCAAGGAAAACTGATAAAAATCATGTTTTTAAATAGAAAAAAAATCTGTCAGCATTTTTTTTTGTCATGTAAAATACGGCGGGCGATAGACCAAGTATTTTCGGTGTTGAGTCACAGGGGTGCCATTCCGCTCCCCACGAGACGTAGAAAGGGGTAAAGGACTGACCAACGTTATTTCTGAGACCAGTCACAGCGTTGCCTTTCCGCCCCTAATGAGACATTGGAAAGTGGTAGGGGTTTGACCAACGTAATTTCTGCGACTAGTCACAGGGATGCCATTCCGCCCCTAATGAGACGTTGGAAAGGGGTAGGGGTTTGACCAAAATATCTGCTACTAGTCACAGGGGTGCCTTCCCTCCCCCCACGACACGTTGGAAACGGGTAAGGGTTTGAGCAACATTATTTCTGTGACTAGTCACAGGGGTGTCTTCCCGCCCCCCACGAGAAGTTGGAAAGGGAAAAGAGTTTGACCAACATTATTATTTGTGTCCAGTCACAGGGGTGCCTTCCGCCCCCTGCGAGAAATCGGAAAGGAGAAGGGTTTTGTGCAACATTATTTCTGTGGCCAGTCACAGGGGTGCCTTTTCGCCCTCCACGAGAAGTTTGAAAGGGGAAGGGGTTTGGCCAACATTATTTATGTGGCCAGTCGCAGGGGGGGGGTGCCTTCCGGCTCTCCACGAGAAGTTGGAAAGGGGAAGGGGTTTGAGCAACATTATTTATGTGGCCAGTTGCAGGGGTGCCTTCCCGCCCTCTACGAGAAATTTGAAAGTGGAAGGGGTTTGACCAACATTATTTCTATGGCCTGTCACAGGGGTGCCTTCCCGCCCTCCACGAGAAGTTTCAAAGGGAAAGGGGTTTGACCAAAATTATTTCTGTGACCAGTCATCGGAGTGCCCCCCCCCATGAGATGATGGAAAGGGGAAGGGTTTTGACCAACCGGTACCGATAGTTCATAAGCAGCGCATCGAAATATATTAGTAATCAGTATATGAGGTTACAAAAAATGTAGTAAACATAACGTTTTTCTTTTTAAGAACGTGGTTTTTAAAGGTTCAACCTTGAATTTTTTTTTTGCAATCTTCATGGCCATATTCGTAATCAGTGCATAAAAATACATCGCTACACGCTCTTCTGAACTTCACACTCGCGAGGAAAAAAACAACCGGCACGGTACTTGTTTGCCGGTGCCAGCAGGCTATCCACTACGAAAAGATAATTAGGATTAAATTTTACAAATATTTTTTTTCAATTTTGGAAATAGCAGTCTCAAATTGAAAAATTTAGAATTTATGAATTTTTACGATTAAATATTAGATATAAAAATTTTCCTCAAAAAATTATAAACTACGTATATTTCACGGCATATTCCATTGTGGCTTATTCAGACAAGGTGAGTCAATAGGTTTGGGAAATTCTAGCTAGAAATTACGTTTAATAAGTCAGGTGTTTTTTAAAAATACATAAAGCATAGTTTTTAGAGGTTTCCTCACTTTTAATTGATGAAATGAGAAAAGGAATTATTTCATGGTTTTTTAACAAACAATAAAATTCTATCCATACTAAAGAATACATCAAAAGTGGGTTTTAAAAGCTTTTGACTCACTGTATAGCTTTACTTGTTCATTAGTAAACCTCAATTGAAACAAATATTATATGATTCTCGTCAGATCACTGAAGTTAAGCAGCGTTGGGCGCGGTTAGTACTTGGATGGGTGACCATTCGAGAAAAATGAGTGCTGTTGGCACATCGTGGGTGTGGTGAGCCCACACTTGTAGTTATTTACTACAAGAAACTAACCTAGAAACACTACTCGAATCGGGTAGTGTCACGCCTACCCTGAAAGGGAAATGGCTTAATGGTATACATACACGGTTGTGTTTTACCACATAAACGAATGCATATGTTTAAGTAGGCTTAAAATTTTAAGCTGGCCTTCATAAATTCTCTCTTTTTATGAACAACTACTTAAAGCTAAAAAAATAATTAATGTATGATCCGGTCTTACTCATGTCATAAAAATCTAAATAAATTTCTTTAATTTCCTATCTGAAAAACCTATACTGTCAAAAAGTTATGGGATCGTGTTGGAAATAAACTTCAATAGGTAAATTCATTGTAAAGTTCCCACAGAAATTTGCATAGTGTACGCTTGATGATTCTCACCATCACTAATACTGTCTTGATGACCTAATGACATAATATTATTTTCAACTCAAATATTTTAGTTTGTATTAAATTGTACTTTATTATTTCAGTTAAATGGGAGCACACACAAGGGACAAAGTCGGGAGGCTTGCGGTGGAGTTGGTCGAAATGTGGCATCTGCTCTTATCAATCTTGGTGTGGATGGTACGAAACTTATTTCAGTCGTCGGAAATGATGATGCTGGTAAAGCTGTAATCGAAACCCTTCAGGAAGGAGCTGATACCCTACATATTTTATCGGATATGCGTACAGCAAGGTATTTGATATTGTAAATTCTTAGTTTAAAAAAAATTAATGGCCGAATTAATTTCCAGTCGGGCAGGCTGCGTATGTCTAGTCACGGAGTTGTCTCCGCAAGAAATTTGTGTTTTTTTAGAGGATAGACAAGTATTTCGCCGATTTGATAAGAAATGCTTTTTGAACAAGTTGGGAGTATTTTAACTTTTAAGAATTGTGACTCCGTTTATTAATAATTATTAATAAATTAATTATAATTTATCGAGAGAAAAAATTGAAGTGTTGTAGTATATGAGGAACTCCATGCCAAATCATCTGAAGAATTTAAGCTTTTGTTAGTAATTTTGATGAAAATTGTGGTAATTGTTCTCTTAGGTGTTGAAAGAAAAGTCCTAAAATGATTTTCGAAAAATTCAAAAAACTTAGGAGATATTCAAAATCGAAAATGTGTGTCTTATCTCTCTATCTCTATCCACAACCCCAGGACGCATGCGTATCCCATTGTAGACAGGGCCTCAAACCCCCACTCGTCTGCTTCGCGAGTATTGCGCCGCCGCCGAAGCGAAGTCCATAAAAGTAAGGTTCGCGAGACCAAGAAATAAGATCTCCCCGAGATTCGGCCCTAGCCACAAGCCCCTTGCTTCGTCGCTCCAACCCTTGTCCGTGTGAAGAACACTCAAGCCCAGAACCCCCGTATCTACCTGGATTCCCCTAACTGGCAGAACCTCTTTATCACCGTTGCCTGAACAGAACGACCCTCGTGAAAAGAAAGACCAACTTAAGGTCACAGTATAGGCAGGTATAGTCCTGTCTTAAAGTGGTCTTAAACTGATCTTTTCTGGTCCCCAGAAGACCACAGTCCTTTTGCCCCGGCCGACAGTTTGAACCCCCAATATCCCATCATTATTAGGTCAGCACGAGTCAGGACCATAACAGTTCCATAAATATAACGGAAACTGGTTGAAGCCTCTAGATCTCATAAATGCTCATAAATCAACCCAGGTTTTTTTAGGACTTTTAGGTATAGCTAGTCTGTTGATACAGCCAGCTATCCTTATTTCAGAGAGAGAGAGAGAGACAGTGATGTCTATTTCAATACCCTAAAAATGATGCAGGTATAGGATGAAGGGTACGGACCAGAAAAAGACCAAACGTTGTTTGAAACTGGTCTTAAAGTGATCTTAAGTTGGTATTTCTTTTCACGAGGGCACCCATTTTACACGGAAAAATTTTTCCTTAAAAAAGTAACTTTTTAGTAGCCAGGTCTCGGATACAGGAAAAATTCATCGGATATTGATGTATTTTCGTAAATAGCCTGCGAACTTTGAGAAAGAATTGACGAACTCGATGTGAAAATTCTAACACGGTTCATCACTTTTTTTCGTCAATAATTACAAAAATATTACGAATGATTGGAAGAAAATTCTCTGAAAACTCACAAGCTGGCCCAACAAGTCTAATAACTCGGAACTAGGTTAGCCTGCACGTTAGTCGCACACATGCTCGCCAAACGCGCGATAAGTGTCTGCGCGCGTATGTGTGTTTCGAGTTCGTCTGATGAGTGGCTAGAAATTGTTATAAAACGTATATTGTTTGGCCTCGACGGCTATGCGTGTTTTCGCGCTCTTGGTTTATGTTTAGAAGCTGTTTTGTCAACAGTCTTCGAGGGTTCGAATCCTCCGAGTTGCGAATTTAAAAATTATATCGTGTAACTAAAATTGTTTTTCTTATGTGCAAGTCTGAAATTTTCAAGAACTGTTCGTAAAAAAGTTTGATATCTGTCCACAGATTTCTCATAGAAATAAAATTCAATATTTCATTTTTTTATCGTATCCCAGGAAACAAAAATCGATTGGATGCATTTGAATCGGCAGTAAAAAGTATTTGAATCGGCAATCTTAAAAGGTAATTGCCGATTGCGACCGATTGGTTACCTAAATTTATGTATCGGATCCCAGCTAACACAGTTACTAGTCCGAATAGTCACATAATTGTAACAAGATTAAAAAAACCAGTCACTGGTGACTTCCATGCTGGTCACCCAGTGACAATATATTTCCCACTCAAAGTAGTAACAAATTACAAGCGAAGCAGGTAACATTATCCCGCCATTGTAATCACATGCTTGTAACAAAGTGATGTTTGGAAACGCAACGTGCAATGACAGCTTAACCTCAAAATATACATCGTTTCGGAATTGTAATTATGAATATTTTTGCAAAAATGTTGGAAAGGAACATAATTAAACGATAAATAAGTTCCAGAAAAGGGAGATAATATGTGAACAAAGCTTTTATAAAAAAAACAGATATTTATCAGCTGAACCCTTACGAAAAAGAAATTACATTATAGAGGTTAGACCCAAAATGTATATGTATAAATGAAGATCGCTGCCGGCTGTTACCGCCATGTTACTACCCTTCTAGAAATAATTAATTGAAAACAATTAAGAACGATAGAAAGATATTTGAATTGTTTTCAATCGTGTTTCTTAATCGTGTGTGCACGATTGGGAACGATTGAGTGTTGCAAAGTTTCAATCGTTCCCAATCGGGCCAATAGGTAGTAGGATTTCGAGGTTATGAAGTGGCAATTTGATGGCAGCACTTTCGTCTCGCGGGAATTATTTGAAAACGTTTATTTACTTTTTTTCGAGACAACACATTTTAAGCAATATGTTCATGAAAAAAAATTGAATAAATGCTTTGTAATAATTTCCGCGAGCTGAGAGTGCTGTTATCAACAAATTTGCCAATGTAGTGAAGTTTTTTCATCAAATTATTCATTTCATTGTCTATAATTTTGTATAAAAAACGTGTAATTTATTAAATAAATTGATTAAAGTATCTTAGGTACAGAACAATTAAAATTAACTGAGAGTCAAGCTATTCAGATTCTTTCTCATCTTCTAATATCCTACGGATATTAGCATTTTTACTTTTTAATTCGTCACCCTCTGTCCCACTATCACTCTCACTTGGAAGATTCATCATTTTAATTTAAAATTCATCTTTTTTTTGGTGAAACTTCAACTATTTCGTTGGAAATCGATATTTTGCATTTAAAAATTAAACTATTTGTTTGAAAATTTATGTATTTTGTGGACAATTTGACTTTTTTTGTAAAAAGATAATCTTTATGACTGAAAATTCATCTTTTTGGCATAAAATTCAACTATTCTTTTTCTTTGAATATTTTTTGGTTGAATATATATATTTTTTTTAAATGAAAATGTAACTATTATTCCAGTTGAATATTCCATAATTTTAGTTAAAAATTCTTCTCTTTTTTTTGAACTTTTTTTTCTTGCCTAATAATTTATTTATTCAATTTTTGGTAGAAAAATTATCTTTTTTAGTTGGAAATTCGTCTTTTGGTAGAAATTCATCTTCTTGGTCCAAAATTCAATTATTCTAGTTAAAGTCTGGTTTAAAATTCAACTATTTCAGGTAAATATTTACAATTTTATTTGAAAATTCATCACTTCGTTTGTTTGGTTAAAACTACATTTTTTTAAATTGAAATTTAATTATTTAAGTTTTGGTTGACAATTTATATTTTTTAGCAAAAATTAATTTTTTTTGCTTGAAAATTTAACTGTTTCAGTTGAATATTCATTGTTTTAGTTGAAAACTCTTATGTTTGGTTTAAAATTAATTTTTTTTTTACTAAAAATGTTACTATTCCATTTTCGGTTAAAAATTATTTTTTTTTTTGGTTCAAAATTCAACTATTTGGTTGAAAATTTGTCTTCTTTAATCAACAATTCAAATATTTTGTTGAAAATTCATGTATTTTGTTGAAAAATTGTATTTTCTGTCCAAAATAATTCTTTTTATTTGAAAATTAATCTTCTGGTTTAAAAATTCATCTTTTTGGTTGAAAATTCAAGTAATCCAGTTAAATATTCATAAATTTAGTTAAAACTTTTTTTTTAATTTAACTATTCAGTTGAAGATTCATAATTTTATTTGAAAATTCATCACTTTGGTTGAAAATTCAACTTTTTTGTTGAAAATCCGTTTTTTTTTTGTTGAAAATTAATTTTTTCAACTAAAAGTTTAACTATTTCATTTTTTTTGTAAAAAATTGATATTTTTAGTCGAAAATTTAAGTATTTTTTAAAAATTCATTTATTTTACAATGTTCTGCTTGTTGTGTTAAAGGATGTTCAGAATGAACGTCATGAATTAACATAAATGTTTGCGTTTTGCGGCAAATATGAATATGTTACTTTTAGTTGACTGGGAAAATTGAACAACTTGACCGGGAATTTGAAATCGTCCGCCGAATCGCCACCCTTGAAAATGTCTGTGCTCGGGGAAGGAAAACCAGTTGTTGCGATGATTCCTGCATGTATTTAATACAATTTTGAACTATTTCACCTGTAAATACTACAATTTTTAATGTTTAAGTTTAAAAATAGTTTAATCTGTAACAGTTTTTTAATAGTTAAATCTCCAAGTCCATTTCTGTCAATTATTGTTAATTTATTTGAATTTTTAATTATATAAAGCATTCTGAACAATCTAATACTATAAAATAAAAAATTTTAAACCTTTAAAATTCAAAGATTTTAAGATTAGGCATTGCAAACCAAATTATTTGTAATATTCAAAATTGAGTATTTTAAATATTTAAAACTAGAAATTTTCGAGAATTTCAAATCAAACTTATTTATAAATTCAAAATTGTTATGCTGCAAGACATTTCAAAAGATTGGATAAGTTTTTCTACTAAGAATTAAAAGAATTTAATGAGTTACCTACACTTTATTTAGTCCGAGTTTCAAAATATTGGCGCCATTCTACGTTCTAATAATTTCAATCGTTTTCAATTGGGTATCCATTATTGTGAATCAGAGGTTAAGTTGTCACTACAGCATTTTGATATTTCGATAATTATTTACAAGCGGTTTTTTACGCTTTCAAACGAAAAATGTCAACAATATGAATTTAAAAAGAAGTAAATAAACGTTTTACAATAATATACTCGCTAAATCAAACTACTACTGCCTACTTGATGAAGACACTATATCACTGTCACATCGTTAGATGGCATGATTTTTACGTACCGTTAACCCACATAATTTCGACTCTTTATTCTGTATACCGCCTGAACAAACATTCTATTTTTTGCACTTGAAATTTTTGTTGAATTGTTAAAAATTTAATTTCCAACCTATAAACACGTGCGCGTCATGTGTGTTACAAACGAAAACTGCAGAGGGCGCACTGCAGGCAAGTGCATTTACTCAATTCAACCCGATTGGAAACAATTGACACAATTAGCAACAATTTAAAACGATTCAACTTTTGATCACTCTTAATCGTTATGAATCGTGTCCAATCGATTATTTCTAGAAGGGTAGTCTGACAGGGAACGGTTGCAAACAAGCCTCCCTAGTAAACTACGGCGATTATGCCGTTACCTGCTAGGAGACTGAGATACAAGTAACAATTCCTCTGATAACATGTGATCATTCAGGAACCTTTCAGGATGGTAACAGGTTAGCTGGGATGTGACCGATTGGAAAAAGGCCGCGTGAATCAGACGAAACATATACTCGGTTATATCTGTGAAAAATAAAAATTTGTATAAAATCCGAAAGGATTATTATTATACCATTAAGCCATTTCCCTTTCGGGGTAGGCGTGACTTGCTCGGTTGGAGAATAGTAGTGTGCATATGGGTATAAAGGTATAAGGTAGGTAGGAATATAGGTATGAGGTGGATAGGTATATAAGTGTTAGGTATATATATTTTAGATTGATCTGGAATTCTCGTGTTATTTATTTAAATGACACGTTTACTCCGCAACACTGCTCCGACCCAGGTTGCTGATCAATCTCTCTAGCGATCACCCCAAGTGAAGAGCCTCACAAAATTGTTATGTATGGTTCTCCACTTGGGCCCATTAGTATCCAAGATCTTTGTTTCAGGCGTCATTCATTCTACTGTCACTCTGTTTACAAACTATTTGTCGCCACACTTTTCTGTCCTGGCATACTACTCTAGCTTCCTTCACGTCCATGCATTTTTTCATGCAAGCTCTTGTGTTTCTATGGCTTCTTATGTCTCTACGGATTAATGTCTCATTTACAGATTCTAACCATTCTTTCGGCGGTCTACCTCTGGGCATTCTGCCATTTACTTTACCTTTATACACTTGTTTGGTCAGTCGTTCATCTTTCATTCTTTCAAGATGTCCGAACCATCTTAACTGATTTCTTTCCCATGTGTCAACTATTGTCTCTTTTGCACCACATTCTTTGAGGATTGTCTCGTTTCGGACTTTGTCCATTAGTGTTTTCCCGCATATTATGCGCAGAGGTTTCATGCCAATCGCATTAATTTTACTCCTGTCCTTTTCTTGACAGGTCCATGTCTCGCTACCGTATAGTACAGTCGGTACGAATATAGAATTGTGTATGGCCATTTTAGCTTTTTTTGATATGTTTTTATTTGTTAGGATGGACCCTGCTCTACCGATAACCTGTTTACCCTTATTTATGCGCCTATCTAACTCCCCATCTATTTTTCCATCGCTAGTGAATAGACTACCTAGATATACGTACTTGTCAACTTGTTCTAATCTCTCATCATTTAGGACAATGTTGCACATTGTTTTCTCACTCTTTCCCTCAAACACCATGATTTTTGTTTTATTTACGTTAATTTTGAGTCCCATGTCCTTCATGCTTGTATGAAGTTTATTCAACATTCTTTGCAAGTCCTCGACTGATTCTGCCATAACAATCTTGTCATCTGCGAAAGCTAACCCACGTACCTTAACTGTTTGGAGATCTACACCTTCTTCGTCGAAGAGTGCAGTTCTTAGACACTTATCCATGAATATGATAAATAGCCACGAGGACATAACGCATCCTTGTTTCACGCCTTGCGTAATATCGAACCAGTCACTCAGTTTCCCGTTTACCCTTACGCTCGCTTTACTACCTGTATATATTGTTTTTATTGCTTGCAGGAGCCCTCCATTTACTCCGTATTCTTTAAGAACTTCCCAAAGTTTATTCTATTTACGGTGTCAAATGCTTTTTCTAGGTCAATAAATGCACAGAAAACTTTCTTTCCTACTCTCAAGCTTTTTTCTGTGATCTGTCTTAGGCTAAATATCTGATCTGTACATGATCTTCCTGGCATAAATCCACTTTGGACTTCCCATATGTTTTCTTCTGTGATTTCCATTACCCTACGAATAAGTATTTTTGAGTATATTTTACTTACGGTACTTAGTAGGCTGATACCTCTGTAATTACTGCAGTTGTTTTTATCTCCCTTTCTTTTGTATATTGGTACGATAATCGCTTTTTTCCAATCGTCTGGGACTTTCCCCGTCTCGATACATAAATTTATTAATTCGCACAACCTGTGAGGTATGTACTCGCCACCGTATTTGAGCATTTCAGCACTAATACTGTCTATGCCAGCAGCCTTACCGTTTTTCAAGTTCTTAATTATGTCTCGGACCTCAGTGACACAGACTTTTTCAATTGGGTTTTCTAATGCATTATGTTCTATGTCGTAGTTTTGTTGTTCTATATCTTCACCTCCTAATAGTTCTTTAAAAGAGTCTTTTAAAGCGTCTACTATCCCGTCTATATCATATAGCATTTCACCTTTGCTGTTTCTCATGCTAGCAAACTCTGTACTTTTACTTTCCTTCAACTGTTTATATAGTAGTTTCATTATTCCTCCAAAGCCGTTTTGTATTTTGTTCTCTTCTTCTGTTCTGATTTTTTCTTTACTCTCCTTGACTAGTCGTTTCATTTTCCTCTTTTTGTCTTTGTAATCATTTTTGAGTCTATTTCTCTCCTCATCGCTAAGACCTGTCATGTTTAATGTTCTCTTGTGCGCTTTTTTCTTTTCTCGCTGGGCTGCTTGAATTTCATCATTCCACCATGCATCACCAGACTTTCTTCCTACCACTGCCGTACCACACACTTCAATTGCAGTTTTAACAATGATATCCCGTAATAAAGCCCACGCGCCCTCTATATCTTTATTGCTCGTAAGCGCTTCCCAAGTTGTCCTATCTATGCGTTCGCTTAACTTATTTTGAAACTCTATTCGCACTTCCGGTTTCTGTAAATTTTCAATCTTTATTCGAGTTTGTTTCGTTTTTTCTGTTCTCTTTCTTTTCCATCCCCGGCCTAAGTTTATTTTAGAGATTAAAAGATAATGATCAGTATTGCATTCGGAACCCCTCATGACTCTTGTATCTTTGACTAGTTCTCTTAGTCTTTCATCCGCAATAACGAAATCAATTACACTGCGGTTATTTCCTTTACACCAAGTGTACGTGTATAATACCATAATCCATTGTTTTATTCTGTTGGATCGTCGAGCATTATCATTCCTTTTGATAATTATGCAATTTTATGAAGGGCAAGGAAAACGTCGCTTTTCCTTCGAGATCGCTAAGCGACGCCGAACTGAGCACGAAATGAATGCTCGAGATATCGACATCCGTCAGGATGTCTAGGCTCTTGGAGCACCACACCAACTGACACCAACGACCGAACGCCCCTGCCTCTTCGTGCACTGTTTTCAATATCTCAGCCCATGGATCATGATCTTAGCTGATATTGCAGATTTTATTATAAATTGATATTGCTTATTAATTTATAATATACGCACTTAGTATCAACTACAATTCCTTATGTTTTTATAATGATACTTATATCTTAATAATTTAAATTGACAACATTGTCTTATTTAAATACACTACTCGCTACCACTACCGATTCACTTCCATTCAAATGATTATAAATCTAATCTGCCTTTTAGTATTCACTGAATAAAACTAGACTTCGCTTATTTACGTCGAGTCGCATAACGTCAATTTCGTAAGATTTAAAAAAATATTTTAAGTGCGGTTTCGCGCAGTGTTCGTTGAGAGGGTGATTTGTCAAAACAAAAGCCATTGCTTTTTTAAGAAGAATTGCTTTTAGGAGATCCTAGGACACTTCCAGGTGAGTACAAGGAATTTTCGTGTTTAGCCGATAACCGCAAATTTGCGTGCACGTGTTATACGCTAACGTTAAACTTCTGTAATTAAAAATACATATAGTTTAACAGATTATTGACATTACGGGAAAGCCATTTTTGTACCAAATATGAATTCGCGTCTTTTTTGTAGAAATATCCCTTGTGGAAAAGAAGTATTGGTGAGTATTGGATCTAATACTTATCAATACTTCTTTTTCATAAGGGATAATCTTCGTTTGATTGAAAATTCCACTGTTTGGTTGAAAACTTATGTATTTTGTTAAAAATTCGTCTTTTACGGTTAAAAGTTGCATTATTTGGTTTATAATTTTATTATTGTGTTAAAAGGTCATTCTTTCTGACTAAAAATTAATCTATTTTTAGTTGGCGATTCAAAAATTTTGTTGAAAATTCGTCATTTTTGGTGAAATTCAATTATTTTAGATTTAAAATAAAAATATTTTCCGGTTGAAATATCAACTATCACATGTTTCGGGGAGAATTAATATTTTTTGGTTAAAAAATTAATTTTTTTTTTGTTGAAAATTCGTCTTTTGTTTAAAAATTCATCACTTTTGGTAGAAATTTTATATTTTTGGTTTAAATAAATTCGTGTATTTTGTTATTTTCTAGTCGTATCAACTAGAGCAAAAAGTATAGTGTGATATATACAGGGTGTCCCAGTACTCAACAAACATTTTTGTATTTTTGAATTCTAACAAAAAAATGGCGTCGAAAATAATTATAAAAAATTTGTGCTAAAGTTAATAATTGCCGAGTAATTAACAGTTAAAGATTAACCAATCAGAAGCACGCGTTAGAAGAAAATTGCAAAAAATATTTTCCACAATCAACCAAATTAGACAACATTCTCATGAATTCTGTAAATTCCCTTGAATTTTGTAGAATTTTCGAGAACTCAGTGGAATTCTTCTGAATTCTGAAGAATTCTCTTGAATTCAGCAGAATTTTCTTAAAATCAGCGAAATTATCTCTAACTCTGTAGAATTCTTCTGATTTCAGCAGAATTCTTTTGAATTCAGTGAAATTCTCTTGAATTTTGTATCATTCTCATGAATTCAGTATAATTCTCTGGAATTCTGTAAAAATATCTCGTAAATTCAGTAGAATTCTCTTGAATTATGTAGAATTCTCTTAAATGGTTTTAATTCTCTTAAATTCAGTAGAATTCTCGTAGGTTTGGCAGAATTCTCTTGAATTTAGTCAAATTATCCTGTTTTCTTTCGTATTTAGCAGAATATTCTTGAAATCAGCAAAATTCTTTCGAATTCAAATGATTTCTCTAGAGTTAGGCAGAATTACCTTGAATTACTCATAATTGTGTGGAATTCTGTATAAATATCTCGTGAATACCGTAGAATTCTCTTTATTTATGCATTCTCTTAAAATCTGTATAATTCTCTTGAAGCCTGTAGAATTCTCTTCAATTGAGTAGCATTCTCTTACGATTGGCAGAATTCTCGTGAGATCGGCAGAATTCTCGTGCAATCTGTAGAATTCCCTTGAACACTTTTGAACTCATTACAAATGTTTAAAAACTTCTAAATTCATTAGAATAAGCTTTAATTTTTTTTTAATTCATTAGTCTTTCCAATTTTGATTGTTGTGAACGTTACAAGAAATGTCAATGAAATTCCATTGAAAAAATGCGACACGCAAGAGTCATAATTAAATGCTTGATGATTTTAGTGCAGTACACGAGAATTCTCTCGATCTCAAGAGAATTCTACTGAATTTACGAGATATTTTTACAGAATTCCAGAGAATTATGATAAAATCAAGGAAATTCTACTGAATTCAGGAGAATTCTACATTATTCAAGAGAATGTTGTTGATCTCAAGAGAATTCTGCCGAACGTTAAAGAATTCTGCTGAATTGAAGAGAGTTCTGCCAAACTTAAAAGAGTGCTACTGAATTCAAGAGAATTATACTGAATTCATGAGAATGATAGAAAATTCAAGAGAATTCCACTGAATTCAAAAGAATTCTGCTAAAATCAGAAGAATTCTACAGAGTTAGAGATAATTTCGCTGATTTTAAGAAAATTCTGCTGAATTCAAGAGAATTCAGAAGAATTCCACTGAGTTCTCGAAAATTCTACAAAATTCAAGGGAATTTACAGAATTCATGAGAATGTTGTTTAATTTGGTTGATTGTGGAAAATATTTTTTGCAATTTTTGTATCTCGTTGACGTGTGAAGTTATACCGGAGAGTCACAGCCTACCGGAAAAGCGAACGGAGGAGAAATTATACGAACTGAACTTGTTTATGCACACACTCTTGTCGACGGCACATGGACTGTCGACCTTCTAACGCGTGCTTCTGATTGGTTAATCTTTAATTGTTAATTACTCGGTAATTATTAACTTTAGCACAAATTTTTTACAATTATTTTCGACGCCATTTTTTTGTTAGAATTCAAAAATACAAAAATGTCTTTTGAGGAGTGGGACACCCTGTATATGTATGTATGTTCTTCGATTTGCATTTGTAGCTGCAGCGTTAAATAATAGTTATTCTAATAAAATATTTTTGCAATGAAGATGTTTTCCTTTATGCAATAAAATTAATAATATATTATTCATAACCCTCAAAGAACCTTCACGCCGTGGGAGCGGTATGTGTCGCATGCGTGACTCTCACGACGTGCGAGCAATATGCGCCTCAAGTGATGACGCAAATGTCTCGTTCTATGAGGGCAAGGCGTGCGTCGCACAGTGCGCGCATTTTGCTTTCTGAGCGCCGTTTCATTGACAGAAATTGTCAATCTTAAGTTTCCTATTGGATATAACATCCACCATACTCTGTTTTAGAGAGATTTCCACTGATTTATATGCCCATGCAATTAATTAGAAAACTCTTATTGGAAACATTTGAGGTAAGTCGGTTCGATTCGACTCCATAGAACGAACAATCCATTAAATCCGAACTCACCGGTTCACTGCTGCCTACCCAGTTGACCGATTAAAATTGTTATAAACCCATAGACCGCAATTCGCGTGAATCCGAATTCTTAAATGTTCCGATTCAACAAAATTTTATTGAATCGATTCTAGGTCTCGGATCCAAGACCTAGCTACACGTTCGTGACTTATTTACGGACAAATTTTTTCAGTGCACTCGCTGTCCCCTGTAGTAATACGCAACCTTCTAGAATAAGACGCAAACTCTCAATGTAAATAGTAGTAGCAATAAACTTTCCATTTTAATTCGAAAAACATATTGGTTTTCCTTTTGTAAATTAGTTTCTCTCTCCCATTTAGTTTAATACTTTCAAATCAGTCTTAGCCCACAGACTGACCTCAAACATATTGTTATTAAAGTTTAATTTTGAAAGTTAAAACGGAATTTTAATTTTGATTTAATCTAAATTGCATTTTTTTATTCGAACTGTCTTCAATTTGTATATTGCTTTATTTTTAAATTTAAGTGAACGCACTTGGAATTACCAACCTTTACTAATCCTCTTGAAATGCTGCTGTTTTGTACTGACTACTATACGTATACGTCTTATAATAAATTACAGTAATTTTATAAAAAATTTACACTTGAATCCATTTTTCTTAGTTTTTAAAGATTGCATTATTGAAGTATCCGTGGAAAAAAGAAACACCTTCAACTCTGCCGGGACATGCAATCTTTCAACTTACCAAACAGTAGGACAACTGGAATAAAATCTAAATTTAACTTCGCTATTCAACAACCCTAACATCAGAAATATAATTAAAGTTTGGAAAAGCATTGAACATTGTCCATTTCTATATCAAACGGCAAAATGTCAATTGTTTTAGGCTCTCTTCAAAGTTCTGTTCAAGTATTTTTTTAGTCGAATAATTATCTTATTTAATATTTTAAGTAACGTCAGATTAGTCAATTTTTCACCTGCAGTGTTAGAAACTAGAATAGAAAAGCTAAATTTTACGATTAATTTGGTTAAATTTGATGATTGCACCTTTGTGATCTATTGAAATTAATTAAGAGAAAAGGATTAAAGTAACAATTTTTCAGAAAATTATTATCACTGTTATTAAGCTTATTGATTATTAATATCTGTTCTCAATCACTAAGCGTAAAGTTAATTTGGTTCTGATTTCGAAGAAGAATCTGTATTTAAAAAATTCTTTACATATGAAAATGGTAAAACTAACATGATTAAAAATAACATCAATATCTCGATAAACATACATTATGGTGGTAAATGTTTTTCTCGGAAAAGTTCAGTCATAGGGACTACAGAATATTTATTATTATTATTATTATATCATTAAGCCATATCTCCTTCGGGGTAAGCGTGACTCACTCGGTGAACAAGGGAGTAATGTGGGGGACGGTGTATAGATTTTTAGATTGATCTAGAATTCCCGTATTGTTTATTTAAACAACACGTTCGTTCCGCAACACTGATCCGACACAGGTTGCTGATCAATCTCCCTAGAGATCATCCCAAGTGAAGAGCCTCTCAAAGTCATTATGTAAAGCAGGCCTGCCCAGATAGGGGAAATCGACTTAATCGCCAGATGTTCGAGTTCCACCGCCACTTCCCTCTGCTCAGGTCCAGAAGCTTGGGGTGGTGGTCGCTCTCGTGAAGTTGAATGAGAAGAGGTCGGTGGTGGTGTTAAAATCCCATCCGGCAAATGAGTCGATTTCCCCTATCTGGGCAGGCCTGATGTAAAGCTCCCCACTCGGACCCATTGGTATCCAAGGTCTTTTCTTTCAGGCGTCATTCACTCCACTGACACTCGTCTTCATGCATTTCCTATAAACTATTTGTCGCCACACTTTTCTGTCTTGTCATACCTCTCTCGCTTCCTTCACGTCCGTGCATTTTCTCATGCAAGCTCTTGTGTTACTATGGCTTCTTATGTATCTTCGAATTATTGTCTCATTCACACCCTGGTAGCAAGATAACTGCAGACTGGCACAAGCTGGGCGCCAGAAAAAGAAGAATCTGTTTGCAGCCTGGCGCCCGGCTGGTTCCGCTTTGGCGTGCTGTTCTGGCACTAGAGTCTGGTATAGCAGATCCTGGCCCAGACTGGTCATGATATACGCCAGACAAAATTAAAATAACGTGAAGTGGTACTATATAGGTTTCTGTAATAATTTTGCACTATATTTCAGTCCTTTCTGGGAGAATATACTGCGGAGACGTCACAACATTTCAGGAGACACACTGAAATATTAAAAACATAACCTGTTGTCGTATAAGCTTGCATGTTTGGTCATACTTGTGAATCGTTCAAATTTCCGATTGCTAGACTTTCAATTTCATTATTTATATTCTACATCAATTACTAGTGTTTAAACTAAATACCAGATTCTGGTTCCTTTATTCACCAGATTATGTTTTTCGTCTGGTCTAATAATTTCTCCCGCCAGTCTGGTCGACTAGAGGGAGCAGATTCTGAGCCAGACTCTGGCCTCTGTCATACAAGCAGGGATGTGCAGTTACGCGTAACTGGAAGTTTATTACGTATAATACCTAACGTAATTTTGTGAATGACCCCTCTACCCCACATTCTTTGAGTATAATGCGCAGGAATTTCATTCTAATTGCGTTAATTTTACTCTTATCCTTTTCTTGGTAGGTCCAGGTCTCGCTACCGTACAGCAAAGTCTGTGTAAATATAGAGTTATGTATCTAACGCTCCATCTATATCTTTCCGTCATTTTTGAACAGGCTACCACGATATACGTACTTATCAACTTGTTTTATTCTCTCATCGTTTAGAACAATGTTTCATATTGTTTTCTCATCCTTTCCTTCAAACACCATAATTTTCGTTTTATTTACGTTAATTTTGAGGCCCATGTTCTTCATGCTTATATTCAGTTTGCTCAACGTTCTTTGCAAGTCTTCAATTGACTCTTCCATAACAACCTTATCATCTGCGAACGCTAACTCACGTACCCTCACTTTCCCGAGATCCACACCTTCTTCGTTGAAGAGAGCCATTCTTAGACACTTGTCCATGAATATAATAAATAGCCATGTGGACATAACGCATCCTTGCCTAACACCTTGCATAATATCGAAACAGTCACTCAGTTTCCCATTTACCCTTACACTCGCTTTGCTACCAGCATATATTGTTTTTGTTGCTTGTAGGAGCCATTCATTGACTCCGTACTCTCTCAGGACTTCCCAAAGTTTACTTCTATCCACCTTGTCAAATGCTTTTTCTAGGCCACAAAATGTACAGAAATCTTTTTACTTTACTCTCAAACTTTTTTCTGTGATCTTTCTTAAGCTACATATTTGATCCGTAGATGATCTTCCTGGCATAAATCCACTTAGGACTTCCCATATATTTTCTTCTGTTATTTCCACAACCCTACGAATAACTATTTTTAAATATATTTTACTTAAGGTACTTAATAAGCTGATACCTCTGTAATTAATGTATAATGGTACGATTATTGCTTTTTTCCAGTCATCTGGAACTTCTCCCATCTCGATACATAAATTTATCAATTCGCACCACCTGGGAGATATGTAGTCGCCACCGTATCTAAGCATTTCAGCGGTAATCCTGTCTACACCTGCAGCCTTACCATTTTTAAGTTCTTAATTATATCCCTAACCTCAATGTAGTCAAGTAAAAATAAAATTGAATGCTTTATATTCCTTTAATTTTTAGATACACCGCCATACTGGACAATGAAGGCGAGTGCTGCTTCGGAATAGGGGAAATGGAAATATTTTCACAGATTAGCAGTTCTTTGATAAAGAAACATCAGTCCAAGTTGGAAGAAGCGGATCTTATCATCCTTGACGGTAATCCGCCTATAGAAACTATGCGAACGGTTCTAGATATCGCAGCAAATATGAGAAAAACAGGTATGTACGATCTATTTAATAGATAAATACTAATGGGATCAGCTGGGAAAATTTAATAAAAACGGAATGTTTCATCTGATGTTTACAACAATTAAAATCTATTTTTTTCTTCAAGTACGTTTACACAAAAAAACTATCAGGATAGTTTTGTCTTTATAGATATGAAATTTAATAACACTGTTAATTCCTTATTTAAATGTCACTTTATTTGACATTATATTCTCATAAATTACAATGCTCTTAACGCAGTATTCTACATGATTGTACAAAAAATTGCGTTTTTTTAAATCAGTAAAAAAATATATTTACAGAGTTTGTTTCATCGTAATTCTCACTCTAACAGTCTAACAGATCTCAACATCTTCAAATGGGAATTAAAATGCTAGAAGGTATTTTAGACAATAATTCTTATAATATGAGTTTATTGCTAATGCAGATTATAGCAACTTTTGACGAAAATTTTATCATCTCTAAATATGTTGAGAAAATCTGCAAGAAGTGTGGTGTTATATGGATGACATCTGAAAACCTGAAATACATTGTGAAGCACATTTTAATTCTGTATTAAAACTAAAAATTAATGCAAAAGCATCTTTCCTGTGAAGGACTCTCAACATTACGTAACGCATTTTTCAGAAGTTTCGATTTTTTATGATTCCTAAATAACTAATATAGTTAAAAATAAGTGCACTTTACGTTAAACTAATACGAGTAAAGAGTCTCGCACATTATTTTAACCATACAATGTTTAATTGGCTTAAAAAGTGTATTTTAAAAATGTGACCGTCCGCGAAGAAAGGGGTGTAACGGGCGATAGCTTCATTTTACAGGAGGGGCGATTGAAGAGACGGTCCAAAACAGGAACTCCATAAGAAGACCTCACTTTGTAGTTTAATAAGAATTCGAATTTTGCAGATATATGAATATTTTTTATTATGAAAGAGCTAATAAAAAACTTTCGATTGGTGTAAAAACCTAAAAATATATTTTTCCGCGTTACGTATCTTTCTTCGCGGACGGTCACAAATGTATAAATATTTTCACCTTTATCGTGCAACACGAAATAAAAATAATGTTCAACATAACAAGCAAGATATCAGGACGAGTTTCATATAAAATCTATTTCTTAATTTATTAAACATGATATGCGACGAAGCACGCATGAAAATTGGACGGAATATCATTGTACATGCGTTTAATACTAAGTTGTTTCTAATCTGCAAATTAGACATCATACGAAAGTATTTCATACATTTTCTTCAGATCTCAAATTATGAGTATATGGTAAAATAGTAACACATTTTTCTAAAAAATACGGCTACTATTTACATAGTTGCAAAAATATGTTTAAAAATTATATGTATCCGCTACGGTGCAAGCCATGATGACTTTGGGGATTCGGTTGCATTTGCATGACTAAATTACGAGATTCCTTACGTACTTTATAACCAGAGCGAGCATCCAGATATAAAAAGAAAGCACCTACTACGTGGAAGAAGGAGCAGAACACTGCCAGCGCATAAGACCATGACAAGTGGTTATAATTCGGGTACATTATCCATTCTCGTTTCCAACAACTTGATCCGTATACTACTATGGCCAAGAACATCAGAACACCTGAAATTAATCGTAAATCACTTTTTTTTTAAAGTCACTATAGTCACTTTTTAAAGGAAAATATTACTTCATTCACTTTTCTCCATCTCATCTCCAAGAAGAAGAACATCTAAGTAACCTATTTAATGTTCAAATTTTGATAATTGAAGGCTCTCAGTGAAGCATGCCAAATTTTCGATTTCGTTTGATTGAATTAAATCAATATAGTATGTATGTATGTATATATATATATATATATATATATATATATATATATATGTATGTATGTATGTATGTATATACATCGGAACTCATGTCGGTTTTTTTTGTTTTTTATTTGAATCAAGTGCGCAAGATTTATACAATTTTTGTCGCTTGTGTACAATTTTACTTTAAGAAAACTTTTCTTTTTGATAAGGCTTTTCTCGGAAATGGTTGTTTTTTAGCTAATTTTTTTCACGATTCATTATAACTCCTCGAAGCGTGTTTATTTATTTTTTAATCAAATGTGCAAAAGATAAAATAGTTCTTAGTCTATCTTGTAAATTTCGTAAAATGCGACATGCACATCCTTATGCACAGAGAAGACCATTCATTAGTTTAGTCTTCGCTAGTACAGTGCCGGCCAGAATTGTCTGTCCACTGAAAAAAATCGTATTTAAAACATGCCTCACTTTTTTCGTGGTTATCTCATCAAGAAATTAGGTTAGATTAAAAAAAACCGTCATGAACTTATAAAAGTTCAAAACGATTGAGCCCTACATTAAGTATTTTAGATAAACAGGAGCCGAGATAGCATTTTCGAATCTCAACTTCCACTCGCAAGTGGGAAGGCGCAGAACGAATCGAAGGGTGAGTGTTGCGCCTTCACACGAGTGAGGGATTGCCATCTTCGCATTGCAGATGGGCAGTGACCGTAAATTACAGGATTTACGAATTTTCTTATCAAATTGACGGCATTTACGGTAAATCGTGATTTAAAATAAAAGTACCAAGAATGCGATAATTATTTTAGGCCTAACGAAATTTAATTCAATGGAGGATTGTATTTTGCAAGGAAAATCACATGAAATATTATTGGATTATGAAAAAAGTAAAAAAAGTGTTGAGTCGGGAGCAAACATGTTTTTCTTCCATGTTCATAAGATACATAATCTACAGACTTTTTTCTTAAAAATGTGGCTGTGAAGTACGTTGGTTAGTAAGTAAGAAGCAAAAATAGAAGAAGTAAAATAAAAGAAGTAGGTTGTTTAAAAAAAGCGTGCGATACAAGTACGCACAGGCAATCGCCTATTTTACGCACTTGCATCACAAATAGCTATTTCGGGTGAAGTATCCCACGTGAATTTACATCTAAAATTCGCCCGAAATATGATAAATATGGATGCGATATTTAATAATAAACTTTAATTTATTTGCTGGTACTCTAGTTCCTGTTGTAAAGAATACGATTTATAGATAAGGCAATTAAGTACCTATCAGTAAATGCTTATTTAGCTTGTATTTAAAAGATTGACAATTAAGAGATATAACCTTCAAAAATCATTATTGAGTGATTTACTGTAAAATTTGTAATTTTGTAAACCAAGATTCTTTTTTAATTCATGGTGGCCACTAAAATCTAAAATAAAAATAATACGTCAAGTGTTCCCACCTAAAATTATTGTTTTAGTTTTTTTGATCGGCTTGAAACTTGGCTGAATTATAGTCCTAGTGAACCAACATTAATTCACCAAACCATATGCCCTTTTATCAACCGGTTGTAAATATATAGGGGCCTGAAGTTTTCACCTTTTCAGATGCTTTTTCACCTTCACGTTAGTGTATCTTCTTTTAGGATTATTCGATTGGACTTTTATTATAGTATTTAGAAAGCTTTTTTCATCTATTTTAAGACTTATCATAACAATTTTTTTTCATTTTGAATACCACGTTATGATTATAGTGTAATATGCATAATTGCACACACACAAAAAATCATCTCAAGATAGTTAATGTAAGCTTAGAGGCACGTTAGACCTAACAGTCGTTCCCGGGCGCTGCGTAAGTTGAATGTAGTCGCCTCGAGCGTAAAAATCTCAATTTGACCACGAAATTATTTCCAGTCCACTTTTTCTTCTACATGACTTTAAAGAGTGTAAAAAAGCTATTAAAAAAAATTAAATGAAAAAAAAATTAAAAATTAAAAAAAAAGTTGTTATGATAGGCTTAAAGTAAATAAAAAGAGCTTTCTAAAACACTATTAATAAAAGTCCAATCGGATAATCCTGAATGAAGTGACACTAACGTGAAGGTGAAAAAGCACCTAAAAAAGTGAAAACTTCAGGACCTTGTGTATTAACAACCGGTTGATAAATGGATAAATTCAGCCAAGTTTCAACACGATAAAAAAACAATTTTAGGTGGGAACACTTGACGTATTCTGCCCCATATATACTCTCCAAAAATCAACATTTTCAATTTTACTTGTAAAATTCAAAGTTATTAAATTGAGGAATTGAAATTATAGCGTCCAATAATGAAAATTCAGTTCTCAGAAATCGTAAACATTCATAATTAGAATTGTTCATGAAGGTTGGCAGTACAGAACTAGATAACCAACCAAATCGAAAATTTTCAGGAGAAAAAAACATTCTGTAAAAGTGAAATCACCATTTAAAGATCCAGCAAGTATCCACTTCCGAGCTAAAGTGTTACTGAATTGGTGTAAATAAAATTTGTTTAGAAATATTAGAAAATGAGATTTTCAAACAAATCCTTTTAAGACAAAGTGTGTTCGATTTTTTAAGAATTCTGTATGCAATACACTTATTTTCGGATAAATCTTGGTTACCTAGTTCTGTACTGCAACCTTTCAAATATTGTTCAATTATAAACGTTTTTATTTTGTGTTCTATTTTGAATTTTTTTTTTAAGTCCCAATTGTTCAATTAAAACTCTTAATTTGTAAATTCAATCTAATTATAATCAGGGTCTAAAACTGTGTGCAACTCGACACACTTTGTGCATTTCTGATTTCAAAGTGTGTAGTAGAAAATTTCTTGTAAAAAAGAAACTTCCGCGAAAAGTAGAATGCAAAGAAGTGCTAGATATCTCCACAATGACACGCACCTAGTGATTTTTCTTGATATCGATTTCTTTGTTCCTTTTGGGTAAAAATGAATCATGTAAAAGGAGAACTCGAATAATATTTAAAAGTTCCTCATCGCGAGTTTGTCTGTTTTCACAGAAAAATCCATTTTTTCCTCGAAAACGACCAATCATAACGCAAAATTATGCCGAATATAAAAGATGCTATTCATTAAACTGAGAATCTTTGGCGATAATTTTTTATTTAGTTATACTTATTTAGGGACATGCATATGCGAAGAAAATTGTTATAAAGAAGCATTACTCATCTATTCCACTTATTGGGATGTCTTTAATACACATTTAAATTATTTTTAATTAATTTTAGACTCTTAAAAAACAATGTATACAAACATGTAAAATTACTTTTTTGAAAAATTGGTTTATATAATTGTATTTTGAAGATCATAAAAATAAATTAAATGTATATTAAAGACCTCTCACCCTTTTTTTACTGAAATTGCAATTTTCAACAAAAAAAGCTCAAAATATTTCTACTTTGAGGTTTATTTAAATGAGGTTTCAACTAAGGTGAAATTGGGTTTTGTTGTGATTCGACTGTGAGAAATTTGAAATATTTGGCCAACTTCAACAGGTTTTTTTCATTTTTCTCCCTACAAGATATTAATCTCCGAAAATGAATAAAATCTCCAAAGTAAGAAATTCAAAGTGTTAATATTGCAGCATCAAAAATTGAAAAAGGGCTCAAATTCTCAAGTCTGATGAAAAATGAACCTTATAAGTTTTTATTTAAAAAAATGAAACACTGCGGTTTTAAAAACGCCTCGAAAGTGTTGAAAAATGATTACTGAATTACTTTAGAATTTATACAATAAAATAATTTTGTCTGAATAATCTCTAAAATCCAAGCTCCCTTAAATTAAAGCAAGTCACTTACCACAAATAATGTCGCATATGCAAGCAATGCCAGACAGTAGCCACTCGTATCGCAAAACAAATCTCAGTGGATATCGAATCATGACCATTCCAATTAACATTTGGCCAAAGAAAGAGAGGAGCAAAGAAAGCGTCACGCACGTTTGTACTACCATCAGCCAAGCAGGTACTAGCCATTCTCGAAGCACATAATATTCTTGAGAAAATATGTGATTACATCCGTCAAACACCTTATCAAATTGGTAGTTGGGGAATCGAAAATGCTCGAAACAGAATTCCCATAATCCACTGTGCTTAAAATTACTAAACGAATCGTGGTAAGATTCTATCCAATATGGGCTGAAATAAAGTAATTTGTAATAAATATCAACGTTACGACAGAGTTAAATGAACAGATTTTCGGAAAGAAGAAAAAAAAAGTGTTACCTTGAAAAGGACATAACTAGTAGAAGTCCTGCTAAGAATGTAACTATTCCTCCGAAAACCACTGCATCTATATTTGGCAAAAACATTATTGAAAACAAAAATTGAGGTTAACTTGAGAAGGAACTGTAAGATAATATTTGTCACATTCAAGAAACTTACTTGAAGCTCTGTGATATTCAATTTTTTCGGTCGACATTTTCGCAGTGAAAATGATGAATACTGGCTAAATTAATTAGTGAAGACTTGTCGTTTTTATAATGAAAATCTTAGGACATTCGTCATGCACTTGCCACGCCCTGCGTCGGTGTGCGTCGGTGTTCATCAGTGTTATCCCCTTCTTCCTTGCTGCCTGGCGCTGACTGTGTAGTGGCTACGTCACTGTAAATCCACGTGAATCCCAATCCCGTGAGTAACTGCAGAGAAACCATGGACGCATAAATTGTATTTCATATCGTCCATGGTTGAAACGAAAAATGTAATATATTGCCACGGTACTATTATTACTCCTCTAGACTCTAGAATGTATTATTACTTGTATAAGTCTAGTATACTGAAAGCGAGCTATTTTTTAACCGAAGTGGTTTTGAACACTATTTTGTATTTTTATGTTTTACAAGCTCAAAATACCAAACATACGCGCGAAGAAACAAAATAATATATGTATTAGGTTTAATTAAAAATGTGTTGTTGGAATGATTTATTGTATTACTTAATGTTGATTATTTAAATTGATTTAAATGCTTTAATTTTAATACAGCTAATGACACAGCATATACACTTAGAAAAGTGGGCCCAGGGTATTTTATAGTAACATTCATTTATTTTGTAGTAAATGCAGTTCATCAAAATAGAAGAAATTACCCAAAAAGATTATAGAATATAGCTATTTCTTATTTTAGGGTTAATTCTTTAAAATTATTAATTTTCTTAATGCTTAAATATAGATATCATATTGACGCTATCCAATTACTTTAAATTATAATTTTAATCAATAAAAAAAACGATTTTAACTCAACATAATATTCTACGAACAAAACACCATTTTCTTACTGTATTTCTCTGAAATGACGAATAACTACTTTTTTCACAGACGCAGGGTCCGATGGATCAGGTTATATTTCGCTGAGTCACTCTAAGTTAAAGTATATCATGTTCATCTGCATTCTTCAAAAAGCGATAGTACCTATTTTTATTTTTTTACGAAAGGGGGGATTAACAAAAAATATGTACAAAAAGGCCCCCCCATTTATTCGAATCCACGAAAAAATAAATGCGTATTTATTTTTCGAACACAAACTTATATTTAGAGGTTCAACAAGCCCCATGACAGATAATTATATGTTTAAATAGACTTTTTAAACAATTTATTATAGTTTATAGTAATTTTCTCTTAGGATAGAGGCAGAAATTCGCGGTTTTGTCTGAATTTTTTACTTTTAAGTCAGAGTGAGGGCCAACGGCGATACCACGCTGGAAACACCAGTTCTCGTAAGATCACTGAAGTTAAGCATTGTTGGGCGCGGTTAGTACTTGGATGGGTAACCGTTCAGGAATACCTGCGTGCTGTTGGCCCGTCGTGGGTGTGGTGGGCCCACATTGGTAGTAAATATCCACCTAGAAACACTACCCGAATCGGGTAGTGAGGCAATGAACTTTCGAGTTCGAACTGCTAATCAATGTATGTATGTAAGTCAGAGTGAGGAAATAATTAATTAAAGTTAACAAAAATAGTACTTTAAACAATTTATTATTATTTATAACAATATTCTCTCAGAATAATTCTAGAAAATTGCAGTTTTTCTGAAATTTTAAGCTTTCCTTTGACTTTTTAGTTATAAACCAATAATAAATGAACATCATTAAGAATCATTTTTTAAATAGTATTTCATTTTTTCGGAATGAAGTTTTTTCACTCTTGCTAATGTTTAAAAAATATTAATTCAAACAAAACCACTATCTTACATTAAAAATTATAATAAATGGTTGAAACAATTATGATTGTTAATTTGAATTAATTATTACCTCATGCACGCAGTGGAAAATTGTAGAAAAAACCGCGATTTTATACATCTATTCTAAGAGAAAATGTCTATAAACCATGAAAAATCGTTTAAAAAGTGCATTTGAACATACAATTATCAGTAGAATGTAATATGTTATGTACTAGAAACAATTTGTGCTAAAAGGAACCCGAAAAATGTAATTAGCGCCAAAAACTCACAAAACCCAATTTTTTACTTATGGGATTTTTTGGGACCCTATAAAACTGACTTATGTGGGTGAAATTCAAAAAGTGATTTATCATTCGTATTTTATATCTATAATTGTGAAGAGAAATGCTGAGGATCAACTCGACACACCTAATATTGACGATTCTGAATAAAATTAACAAACACGTCTTTTTTTCTCTTGGGAAATACGCTAAACTTTATGGGGCTTGCGAAATCTGTAAATATAATTTTTTAAAAGCGCATTTTTTGTGGACTCGAACAAATTGCCATGCTTGCGCACTCAACCAATGTCTTTTGCGTTTTACGGATAGATTCCCCTTTCCTTTTCCTAATAATTTTATATCACCTTAAGAAATATTTGCAACGATTAAAATATTTCGTTAAACATTTAAAAAATAAATTCATTACCATTTATCCAAATTAAAGAAAAATGATAAAACGTGTAACATATATACTGTATAATAAACGTTTCTCTGGACTGAACATTACAAAAAAAAAAAGCATTTTAGAAAAAAAAGTTTTGGTAATCATCATAATTGAAGTCCGTACATTCATTCTTTCATAGGTATACGCAAAGTCAAGGCAACATTGATATTAAATGTGAATAGAGCACAATTAAGCCAGAGAAAGTGACTTCTACAATCCTTGAAATTTGTTCTCACATAATTCCACTTTTTAGATCAATGTCAAGTTAAGTAGGACATTTTTTTTTTTTTTATTGTGTACGTGGTATATAAATAAAATTACTCTTATTTCGAATCAAACTAGGTTTTCAAGGATTAAGACAGCTGTCATTTGTGAAAAAGTTGGACACTAACGCATATTATAACAAAGTCAGAATCCGTGAAAGGCGATCTCAACTGTACAAATGTTGCTTTTTCAATAGAAAAAAAACCTAGGTCATTACAATCATCAAGCATAATGTGTATACAAGTCTTTATTAGAAAACGTTGTCACATATAAAGAAAAAACAATCAAATATATATTAATGCTCTCATAAAGAGTTTGTACATTTGGACGGAAGTGTAAAATACTTTAGGAATAATTTTTAATAAAAAGAAATATCTAATCTATACTTTCGTGCAGTTTATTACATTAAAATACAGCAAAGACACTGTATGCATTCCTTGTGAAATTAGGGTTCACGTTATTAAATACACGTAAAGACTAAATTCACAAGGGAAGGCATTAAATGGTTTTACTGTACGACAGATCGTTAGTTACTCCGTAATAAGTAGATCATAAAAAAAGATGCTTAATCGAACATTCTTAGTATTTATAATATTTCAAAGAAAATAAAAAAAATATTTTCTATAAAATACAATTGCATAGAATTATATTTTTTTCTGCAAAACTATGTTTCAATTAATATACAAATCAAAAATATTATTAGCTACAAATTCTGATATGTAAATAAGTTGAAGTAAATATAATATAAAAAAGGTTTTTTTTAATGCTTGGCATTTAGAGCCTAAGCTTAGATCTATAATATTGAAATCTCACGTCGAAAAAGGATTTGAAAAAAAAGAATTATCCCTTGAAGAGTATTTTCTGTGAGTTGTTCAGGTTACTTTGTTATTTGCTAAATCTCGTAATATCATTAATTGGCCAGATCCTTTTTTAATAGAGACTTTCAATCAAATTAGAGATTCTTTATTGGAATCAGTCTTGCATTTTCAGAAGTTAAAATTTTTTCATTACTAAATATTACTTCATTAGATGAGTAATTTTCACGTATAAACACTGAATAACATGGTGTTTTTATGGTCGCTTAACGCTATAAATAACTACTAACTAATTACATAGTTTTCAAGGCATGTATCTTAAAATATAATTCATGGACGGACGATAGACGATATTTGTAACTGAGATTCTAAATTTATACAATAGATACAGCGCGACGTGCGACAGAAGTCGTGTCTAAACAAGGGCACTCATAAAATATCTTTCTTTCAAATTTCTATGAAATCAGGTTCGTGATTCCAATTGAAATCGCGTCTGAGATGCTTTCAAATAATCGCGTTTTTTACGCTGTATATTCGCTTCAACGAGGAACAGCAAACTGGCTATTAAAACTACTACAGAACCAATGGCCCCTAAGACAAAAGACCATCCCAAGTAGTTGGTATCATGGCCAGGCATCCAACCATCAGTATTTCCCAGACAACCGAAAATGATTATTGCCAAAACTCCACTTGCTCCACCGAATAGTAACAGAAATCCAATTATTGAGATGAGTTCCACATAACGTTTTTGATCTGGATCGCAACACAATCCAAAGAGCAGTATGAGACCAAATGCTACCAGGCATGATATAAAGCAAAAGGTGAAGAACACTTGGGTTGCAACCATGAACGCTGTAACAGAAAATAGTGGCAATATTAAGTGTACAATTTTTATCAGATTATGAATATTTATTGAATGAACTTCCGAAAACGCCTCTTCAAAAATTCGGCTTTTCATAGCTCATAGGACCTACAGGTTTCTTTTGGGTCCCGAACAAACTCTAAAATGTTTGTTTTTTTGTTACCAAATCAATAGAACATTTTTTATTACTATTTTAAACTTTTTTCAAAAAAACTGTTTTTTATATTTCGAAGAACATTGGCATCAGGAAAAAATGTCCTGAAGGAAAGTTGTAAATCTTCTTATTTTTAAGGTAAATAAAATATCGCGTAAAATTTGGCTGTCTGGCCCATTGAAGTTTGTACTTTAAAAGAAAAAGTTGTGTTTTAGACATTTTTAATAAGATTTCCATTGAAGACTACAACTAAAAACTGTACCTAAAAAAATCGTCATAATTTTTGAGCCCATAGGCTCAAATATTAAGCAAATTGTTAATATAGAAGTTTGTAAACATTATTGCATTTCTATATGCATCTTATTTAAAATTATGCGCTTAAATTAGAACATTTTTGCATTTATTCAACTTTGCAAGTTTCAATTTACAACTTAATTTTTTATTAATTTTTGACACTTATTTTTAAGTAATTCAAATTTCAAATCTTAAAGGTTTCAATCTTGAACATTAAATTAAACGTTGTTAACGCTTTCAATTTGAAATTATTAATTTTTGAATCTTTGCAATAATTGGTTCCAATTTCCAATTGCATAGTTTTTAATTTCTAAAATGCGAAGCACCGTAACTTTAAATGGCTTAAATTTCATATTTATTTAGTTTACTTTTAAGCTTTTAAGGCTTTAAAGCAAACATGCTATTTTTAAGGCTTAAATTGCTCAATAGGTAATTTTAAATTATTTAATTGTAATTTCAAGCTTTTTAAAAAGAATTTTAATACTTTTTTTATCACTAACATTATAATAGTTTAAAATTCAATGACGTCTCGGCTCAAGGAAAATATCTCAAAATGCTATCTTTATATCTCTAAAAATCAGATAGTATATATTTCCACCAAACGAAACAGATTCTTGAGGAGAAAATGTTGACGAAAAACATGAGTCACGGTCGGTGAATTCTAAGGCTTAATGCACTGCGGGAACCAATTGTATTGTTTCCGTCTCTACAATATTTTCTATTTTTCAAATTAATAACTATTTTTAATCGTATTTTTTATTTTTCTGACCTCAGCACAAGTAAAATATTTTCAATTATTGTGTTGGTCAAATTACAGGATTATAAGGAATTGGAAGAAGCCACAAGTTACAATAGCCCATAATTTTTCGTTATAATATGACTGATTAGCGATACTTCAATGACCGAAAAGTGGAATCCTACAAATATTTCGAGAACTAAAAAATAAGTGGAAATAAAAGTGTTAGACAAATATAAATATAGGTAAACTTACGAGGTAAAAGGTAGCCCCGAATTTGATTGTAGCCACGAGTAAATGGGTCATAGACCCACCTACAACCCACGAAAAATCTTGTTGGTGCATCGGATTCTATTGGATTAGGAAGTGATCTAAAACAATGCCTCCAGAGCCCAAATTGGTCAAGTTGAGCTCCTGTGATCCTCCAGTCACTAGTCAACCACGCAGGTGTCCCGAATGCAACACAAACACACACGAAACCAACCACGAAAATGCCGATACCAAAGTTTCCAGATAAGCTTCTTTTCTTCATCACGAATTTTTTATGGAAACGAAATTTAAAGTGTTTGAGGCAAATGTCGTCAGATCAAAATCTGAAGGGAGACTATAAGAATAAAATCCCACGTTAACCACACCCAGGAGGCTATATGAAAAGGCATGTAGTACACTGTACACAGTACACTGCCAGTCTGACACACACTCGGGAAGGACGGGGAGTCGTTGGTTACCTAACCTAACCTAATCATATGCGATGTGCGTTTAACCAGAGATGAGGTCTCTGGTTTAACGTTATTTTACAGGGTCGCTTGCTTACTAACACAAACAAACCGATCATTGTTCGTCATTACACAATACCTATGTACTCCGAATTGAATACCCCGTGGAAAATGCATTTTGCGGAGTAGGCCATATGCATATGACCAAAGTCTTATAATATTAAGGAGGTTTAATAGCTAGATGATGAAGATGGAAATACTCATATTTTTTACCATTTGACACGCCACTTGCGTTATTAATAATCACTTCCTTATTGCTTGAAACAATGAAACGCTGTTTCAATAAAAGTAAAATTTTACATTCAGACTTTTTATTTGTCCAAATTCAAATAATTTTATACTAATTCATATTTATCATTCAAAACAGAAGAATTATATTTTGTTTTAGACAATTAATTCAAATTCAAACATTCAATAAAGAACAATTTTAAATTACAATTAAAAACATTCTAAATTCGAACAATTGAACTATTTTTAAAGCATTTTCAACTGAACGATTCATACTTGGAAGTAAAACTAAACAAGTTCGAGAACAAATGAAGAATAAAGAAATTCTGATTTAGACGTTAAAATAAGATATAATATTATGCAAATTAACAAATATTCATTTGAACGTGACAAAAAATGAGACGACAAAAGTTGTTCAACCCAAAAAGACCTACAAATTTGTTATAAACTCTTGTTATAAAAATATACTAAAAATAAAAAAATTAACTTTTTGGAAAAAGGACACAAGCTTCAGTAACATTTTATTTCACAAAATATTTCGCCTAAATTATATCTACACATTTGCTTAGAACAACTTTACGCTAAGATGCGTATTGTTAGTCTAAATCGTAAAAATAACATTGAAAATAAACAAATTAAATCTATGGAAAAACGACACAAGTTGCAATAAAATTTTTCATAATAAAATTGTTTTTTTTCTTATGGGATGCGCACTTTCTTCGATTACAAAAACAAGACAATGAAAATACGTATGTTTGATACCAACGCATATTATAATTGTAATAATATAAATTTATTGAAATTATACATTTTTTAGGTTAGCTGAAAATAAAGCTTAATGCAAAATAAGAAACAAATATTGAAGTAATCATAATAAATCAAAGGACCCCGCACAAAATACAAAGAAAAAAACGTTAAGTCGTTTGAGGTTAAACTGCCTGGAATGTGTTCTTTAAGGTGTCCCGAATAAAAGTTCTTACGTGCACTAGGTCCCAAAAGTCCTTAAGTTTCGAGTTACAGGCACATATCAAGTCCGTATAGCGCTCAGAAATTTGACAATCATATAATATAAAGATCATCAATTTATGACCTTCAAGTGCCTGTAATTCGAAACCTAAGGACTTTTAGGACCTAGGACACTTAAGAACTTTTATTTGGGACACCTTAAAGAATACATTCCAGGCAGTTTAACCTCGAACGACTGAACGTTTTTTTCTTGGTATTTTGTGCGGGGTCCTTTGTACTTCATTTGCAATATCTGAATAAGCAATCCCAGGCCGAGGTACAGAAATAAATGCAATATACATTTGATATAAAAGGAGCTTTAACAAAAGAGAATTCACAATCTTGAAAACTGCATTTAAAAAATTTTTTACGTTGAAAATGTACGCTTAAAAATGAGACCGTTATGAATAGTTCTTTTTTTAGATCGATGTCGTTGAGATAAGAAATTACTGATTAATAAGCAATCTGGTGTAAGAGATTCGAAAAAACTGGAATTCTCTCCATTTTTCATATGAAAAGGAGCAAGTGATTTTAATTGCTTAAATAATTTCAAACTGCCTTTTACAAAAAATATAACGTTTAACATTCATTAACTTATACCTCATTAATTCCAGAAAATAATAAAGTTTCACGATAGACAAGGAAAAACTTGTTTAGATAATTGCTAAATATCATTAAAAAAATATTACTCTTCAAATTCGTTAATTGTGTCATTAATGTAAGAAAATACTAACTTTTCAAGACTTAGTGGAAAAAATGATAAAAACAGAAATTGTTTGAACAATTGCAAAATATTTTAAATGTAAAAATGATTATTTCTTACTTTTATCAACTACATATATCATTTATCCCGAAAAATAGTATCTTTTCACGATTTACTGAAAAAAATGGTTTAAAAAAATATTTAAACAATTTAAAATTATTTAAAAAATACTTGAAAACTTGTCACGCATCGAATGAAAATAATTAATGTTGAAAAAAAAATACCTTCTCTAGCAAGAATTTTACATAAAACTGCTATTTTATGGGACATTTTCCGGGCACAATACAAGGGTTAGAGGTGTCAACATTAAGAGTTATTGTTTGAAAATTATTTCTTAAATATTCCTCATGGAGTGACAAAACTTTAATTGAAAAAAAATTATTAACAAGTACTTCTTTTTCCCATTTTTTCAAAAACCGAGCTTCTCCCATTTAAAACCACATGTTAATTACAAAATACCGGGGGCACGGGTTAATGTTGACCGATTAGAAAAAAAAGATACGGAATATTTTTTTAGGGGTATACACATGTAAGAAGGATCCCGTTAAAATCAATCGGACACAAGATAAGAGTCTTTTCGTTTATATCAGCGAAAATTTCTATTCATAAGATATTTCTGTGAAACTAATATGTATATTAAAAAAATAGAAAACTACGAAAATCTCATATCTTGCACACATTTAATCCTCGCAACCTCTCCTATTTATTTTTATTTTTAATTATTCTAATTAATTAATTGTAATCTCCTAATTAAAATTCGGAGAGTATTTTTGCGTGCATAGAAAAAATGTCTCGCTCCGCGCTCAAACTTGAGAGCGCAGCGAGCCGTGCGCGATGGGAATGTGCCCACGCAGCGGGCATATTTTTTTATGATTTTGAAGAAGTTTTTTTCTTTCTAAATTTCTGAATTTTTCCTAAAGATAAAGTCTAAAATTTGTGTTTCTTCAAATTCAACATTGCTTGTAATCCTGATGGTTTTGTAAATAAAGGAGAGGTCTTGGAACAAAATACTGTCAAGAATATTATAAATGTTAATATTCTATTTTAAGAGAGAAGACAGTTGCTTATAAACAGAATTCAGAACGTAATATAAATTTCCTATTTAACAAATTTTATGTATTGTCTAAATTTTTCAAATCGCTTCTTAACCGGGATGAGTAGTGAAGTATTTTTCATAAGTTTGGCTAGTCATCCAGAATTTTCGGGACGACTAGTCCATCCCCTTTTCCAACTCCCCCAATTTTTCGGGACGACTAGCCACAGCCTTTTCGTTAAATTATGTGATTTTAATTAATTTTAATGTTAACCTCTAGTCAAATTACTAAACAAAATAAAGTTTTCTATTGTTGATAAAATTTATTCTTCTAAGTGCTTGACATGCTCAAACAAGCCGTTAGACTAATTTTGAGCCTAAATTTCAGATACCTGCAAGTGTTCTGTTGGCCTTAATACATCAGGCCGTTAAAGAAAAAGTAGCACTTATAAATGAAAGATTTTTCTAAAGGTCTGATTTTCCTAACGGCCTGTGGCATATATGCATTTAAATGTTTAAATTGCACATTTAAAAAAAAATTGACTTTTCTCGTATTAATTAGGGGAGGGTCGGGAAGTACCGGCCACTTAAGCATTTTTATAATAAATTAACCGATGTTGATCGAAATAGTAATGGAAAACGATCGTTAGTTCTTCTATGTTCTACTAAAACTTCCAAAGTACATAATAAAAAAATCTGCCCACTGCGCGGGAACATTCTCATCGCTCGCGGCTCGCTAGTATGAGCGCGCCTACAGGGCGCGCGGCTGTTGGTTGTCGCGCTACGCGCTCGGTCATTGTATTTCCCCCACATTTGTGCACACACCTTTTAAAATTATAGGTCAAAGCATCGAAAACTGTAATTTGTTGATTGTGAATTCTCTTTTGATAAAGCACTCGATTTTGTTCAAAATTTGAACTTTTCTACATTATGTTCAACACTTTTATATCAAATGTATATGTACCTCGGCATACATTTTTTCTCAACTACCCTGAAAAATGTATCATTTCGATAAATGTATACTGTTCCAATTCATAATATGCATTGGTATTGAAACATACGTATGTTCATTGTCTTGTTTTTATAATTGAAAAGAAAGTGCGCATCCTATAAGAAAAAAACAATTTTGTTATTAAACATTTTATTGCTTTTTGTGTCGTTTTTCCATAGATTTAAGTTGTTTATTTTCAATGTTATTTTTTACGATATAAACTAAAAATACGCATCCTAGCGTAAAGTGCTTTTGAGCAAATTTTTAGATATAATTTAGGCGAAAATTTTTGTTAAATAAAATGTTATTGTAGCTTGTTTCCTTTTTTCAAAAAGGCCCTTTTTTATTTTTAATATATTTTTATAACGAAAGTTTATAAAAAATTTGTAGATTTTTTTGGTTGAACAACTTTTGACTTTTCATTTTTTTCGTCTCCTGTGTCGTTTTTCCAAAACTTTAATTTTTTTATTTTTAATCTTGTTTTTTATGATTAAAAGAAAATCTACTTGTTCTATCTAAAAATGATTAATAACAAATTTGTAGATCCTTTTTGAATGAACTTCCGAAAAAATAAAATTTTTTATATTTAATGTTATTTTTTACGATTAAAACAAAAACTACGAGACCTATCAAAAAAATATTGATGACAAATTTGTAGCTCTTTTTTCGATAAGCAACTTTTGACAATTCATTTTTTTCATAGTTTGTGTCGCTTGTTCAAAAATTAAATTTTTTATTTTTTAATGATGATTGGTCAAAAACTGCCCCCCCCCCCCCTCTTACGACTCTTACGAAACGGTGGATATTCAATTGCATCATACGTTTTAGGCCACTTGATTTTATATATTAGATATAACTGTCCGGGAGCCCAAAGAATATGTGTGCAAAATTTGGTGCCGATTGGTCAAAAACTGCGGTGGTGCCCCTTCCCCCATCCCTCCCCCATACTGTTACGACCTGTCTGGGAGCCCAAAGAATATGTGTGCATAATTTGGTGTCAATTGGTCAAAAACTGTGGATTTGCATAAGCATCATACGTCTTAGGCCACTTATATATATATATATATATATATATATATACCATTAAACCATTTCCCTTTCAGGGTAGGCGTGACACTACCCGATTCGGGTAGTGTTTCTAGGTATTTCTTGTAGTTATAAATAACTACAAGTGTGGGCTCACCACACCCACGATGTGCCAACAGCACTCATGTCAGTATTCTTGAATGGTCACCCATCCAAGTACTAACCGCGTCCAACGCTGCTTAACTTCAGTGATCTGACGAGAACTGGGTTTTTCAGCGTGGTATGGCCGTTGGCGATTTTATATATTTGATTTTAACAACAGGAAACTTATTTTTTAAATGAAAACTGCTATATGATGTTCGGTAAAACAAAAATACACACAGATTATTACAAAAAAGCCATTTGAGGTTACTTTATTTACAAAAAAAATATTATTATAGTTCTTGACAGAAGCAAATGAAGCCGGATATGAAAAAATCTGGTCGAGGGTACCCGACACAAAATGGCTAGCGGCACCCGACTGTGATATAATAGTTATTTGTGATACAAGGACCCTAAGTGGCACTTTTTCGACCGAGGGCCTTTTTTTTGGGATTTCATATCTTTTTTGCGATTTTCGAACGTTATAAACACCACGAAAAAAATGTTTCCCATGGATACAAAGTAATAACATGTTTCTTTGGTTTAAGCTGACTCAATTTCAGGTTCGAATCAATCCAAAAAACATGTTTTTGTATATTTTCAAAAAATTTTAAATAAGGCAAATTTTTTTTTTTAATTTTTCAATTGTAAATTGAAGAAAGAGAACAGAAGATATTAACTGATTTCAAATTTTTTTTCTTCACTTGTTTTGGATGCCGACCCACAAATTGTTATCCCTCAGCTCAAACGATTCGATTAATTTTAGCAGTTTTACTTCGCTCCAGTGAAGAGTTTAGTTTTAAATTTAGATTGAAAGTATTAATTATAGTAAGGATGAAATAACAAATCTTGGAAAGAAATATTTATGAGAACGATGTTAAACATATCAAAATCGTGTATTTAACTAATTTTATTTTTTCCCTGACTTTTTTATATAACTCTGGATGGATTTCCAACTATCTAAGTATATCCAATTTTTAAAAATAAATCTTTAATGGCAGAAATCATTGAAAAATCATTAAAAATTATTTAAAAATGTAACATTTCTTACGAAAAGGTTGTTTGTTCTCTTCGACATATGAAAAGAAATGTTTAATCTTTCCCCTATTTTCCCCTTTTTCGTGGGAAAACCGCCATATTTCCCCTTTTTTGAGCTCCTTTTACGCTGTGATCCCTGTAATATTAAAGATCGCGATATCACAGTAGTATGGTAGATTTTATTGCTGTTGAAAATCTGAAAAAAATGAGAAAATTTTTTTTTGTAACGCACGCACGAAATGTTCGCTTTTCGAGGCATGTATTGCGTGCGGGAAGTGACCAATTCCAAAGCCGTTGTAAAAAGCAGTTATAAAAAGACTTTTTCTAGCTGCTGCGCTTGTGCTCTTTGAGCAAGATGACTTTTTCTAGCTGCTGCGCTTGCGCAGTTCCAGCCAGATTACTTTTTCTTGCTGTTGCGCTTGCGCATTTCGAGTCAGATTTACTTTCCAGGACTGCCGGAATAATAGCCTCACTTCATTATGATTTTACGCTTGAGAGACTGATTGTGAGTAGTGAATAGTGATTGGACAAACTCGAAGTGATAAGTTACCATAAATGACTGTTAAATTATTATCAATTACCGTTAAATTACCGAAAATTTTAGAAATTTGTGGATACCTGAAATTTCCGGAAATTTAGCAATTTTCCATAAATTTCCAGAAATTTTTGAAATTTTTTCCAAAAAGCTTTGGCTACCTGAAATTTCTTGTAATTTAGCAATTTTCCATAAATTACCGGAAATTTAGCAATTTTCCGGAAATTTTTGAAATTTTCGGAATTTTTTCAAAAACTTTTGGATGCCTTGAATTTCTGGAAATTTTCGATAATATAAAAATTCACCGAAAATTTCCGGAATTTTTCGGTAATTTTCGGTAATTTTACCATAAATTTCCAAAAAATGTATTCTGATTGTTTCTCAAAACGAAAATTTCCTGCATTTGTTACAAAAAATATCGTGTGCAACAGGTGCTGAAAGTAAACAGTTGCAACTCTTGTGAAGTTTACAGTACTTGCCATCGGCTCATCTTCGGCTCGTTTACAGCTCGCCTTCGGCTCGCTTCCAAATCGCCTACGACTCGCCTACAAATCCCCTTCGACTCGCCTCTGGCTCGTACAGCAAACTTCACACTCATGTGGAACTGCCTACTTTCCGCACTTGTAGCACAATATACTATTTTTTTCATGAAATGGTAGTAATTTATACAAATATCAATGTGAAAAGGTTGCTAAAATTATTACTACGTTAAAATTGAAAATTAATTTGAACTAAAATTTTATTACAAATGATTTTTTAATTATTGTTTCAAAAAATGATATGCCGAAAACAATGTATTATTCAACTAAAAAAAAAATTCTTCCAAATAATATAATATTTGAACCTAGGTGGCTTAATCAAGTACGATCCTAGTCATTTTTAGTGTTATAAGAAATTAAAAATATCATAAGCAGAAAATTCCATAGTAGAAATAATGTAAAAAAAGTATTTTTACATTCTCATTCTAATGAGAAGGTATTGGTTTTATGTAAAATTTGACATAGTCGGTTTTCATCAAATCTCCACGTTTTGAGACCCCCTGAGTCAGAAAAAACGGTTTTTACCAAGGTGTCTGTCTGTCTGTAGCCACGATAACTTTCGAAAAAATGATCAGATTTGATTGAGCTTTGGCACACTTTTTTATGGCCTAAAAAGAAAGAACGAGTTCGTTAACCAGCTATTTTGGATGAAAATTCAAAAAGTGAGCACATTTTGAAAATTTTTGAGACCACTTGTTTTGAAGATTTAAAAATTCTATGTATGGTTATTAGTAGTACGCAAAATGACCAACAAAATATTCTAATGACTTTTCGTGATAAAAAAAAAAAATTACTGGAGTTATAGCATTTTCAAAATTCCAAAAAACAAACGAAAATGTACATTTGAAGCCGAAAAACGCACGATATCAAAAAAAGTCAAGAGGAGAAAAACGTTGCTTTTTGAACACCCTATAATATTTTCATAACAACTTTTTGAATTTTTTGAAAAATAAAAAATTCAAATTTTGATCGCACAAAAAAATAATGAAAAATCAAAAATTCCATTTTGCTGTGAACTTATGCAAGATACGAGAAAAGATCATTCCACTAAAATTGTGCACCCAAAAAAGATCTACAAATTTCTTATCATTCACTTTTTGATATGACGCGTAGTTTTTGTTTTATTCGTAAAAAACAGCATTGAAAATAGAAAAATCAAATTTTTAGACGAATAACACGAGCTACGAAAAAAATGACAAGAACAACATTTGTTCATCCAAGGAAGAGGTACAAATTTGTTGCAAATCATGTTTCGATAGGATGCGTAGTTTTTGTTTTATTCGCGAAAATAACATTGACAGTAAAAAAAATCAAATTTTTGAAAAAACAATGCAAGGTACGAAAACAGATAAATGAACAAAAATTGTGCATTAAAAAAAGGTTTACAAACTTGTAATCAATTTTTGTTGTAAGAATATATTCAAAATGAAAAAAATTAACTTTTTTGAAAAACGGCACAAGCTAAAATAAAATTTTAACTGATAAAATTTGTCGCCTAAATTATATAATTATTTTTCATTTGAAATCAAATACAAATTTAGTAATTTGTATATGAAGAACATATAACACGAAGCACAAAGTGCGCGCTCAGTGTATTTACCAAATCGCGCGTCGTAAGTGCGCTCGAACTTTTTTGTTCCTATCATACGGTGCACAGAACCGAGCGTGGAACGCAAGGTTCAAATGATTTTCAAATCAAATATCGAGCGCGAAGCGCGAGTGTCTGGATGAGAATGTGTTCCTTAAGGTCGATAGAACCTTGAGTAAATAAAGTTCCTTTTTAGTCTAAAATAAAAACAAATTTAACAATCATTTAATATGTAGAGGTTTTTATAATTTCATAAGATTTGCAAACAAACTTTTTCTTTTCATCGAAGTCGAACACGAAGTTCAGAAATCTAGAGGAGCCGAGCGTAAAGCGCGATGTAAATACGCCCGAGCGTGCACATTGCCTGTAGCCGAAATCACAATAGGATGAATAGATGCATATTTTACATTCCTCCATATTGCCTTTACTTCATGCCTTAGCTCGCTATACTTATGGATCTTGGTTGTATAGGTTGCCTGAAAATTTCGGTTAAGTGGACAAGCAATGTCGATGATGTAGACTCTTCCACCTTTTTTTTCTCGCATCACGATGTCAGGTCGATTGGCTCGGATGTAATGATCCGTCTGGATGGTCACATCCCAATATAAGATGTAATCTTCATTTTCCAAAACGGGCATTGGAATGTATGTATAGAAAGGCATCCATTCTGTTAAGAGTCCTAGGTTTAGGGCAAGTTGTTGATGTATGATGCCCGCCACATCATTATGTCTGTGCGTATATTTTCTTTGAGCCATTACGCGACAACCATCAATAATGTGCTCGATGGATTCGTTGGTATCTCCACATAATCGGCACCGGTCAAACACGTCTTGATGTAACACGTGTTTGCGATAATTCCTGGTGCTGACAACCCTATCCTGAATCGTAATGACGAATCCTTCCGTTTCTGGATACAGTACTCCCTTTCTCAGCCAAATATTGGATGCCTTACTATCCACTTCATATTGATCTAACGTTTTGGGGTGTTCGCCGTGGATAGCTTTCTGTCTCCATTGCGTTTCTAATTCCTCTATGGTTTCTGCCCTGATATTCAAGGCCTCCTCTGAGGACAAATTCAAGGGCGTGTAGTCAAGATCGGCTTTACAGATCGTATTGTAAAGCGTAACATCTCGCTTGCTGTTAAAATAGTCCCGCAACTGTATAACTTGTGACTCACACAGTTTCCTGACATCTACAATGCCCCTACCCCCTCTATGTCGTGGTAGAACTACCCTTTCAATCGCCAAATTACTGTGGTGCATACGGGGTTTCGTCATTTCTACGCGGATGATTCTGTTTAATCGTACGAGGTCGGTGTTCGACCATTTGATGAGCCCAAAGGAGTACGTGAGAACAGGGATGGCATAGGTGTTCATTGCCCTGATCTTGTTTGCCGAGTTAAGAGAACTCTTTAGAACCAATCTGAGTCTTGTAGTGAAGGTAGTCGTTAGGCTTTTCTTAACTATCGTATGGTGAATACCCTTGGATTCGAGAATACCCGACGCAACTGGAACGTGTACGTCATCCGCTTCTGCTCCTTCTGTCCTAGAAGGTAAGCAAGAGCGGGAAATTTACGCGAGATAACATCGGGCAACACTGTTCCTTGGAGTCAGCTCTCTAGCCGCGGATGATCTTACGCGGCAGACGGGACAGTTGGAGATGAAGTTTCTCCTCTGGATACTTTTTTAGAGCTACCAATCTTTTTTTATTAAAAAATTATTATTATTATACCATTTAGCCATTTCCCTTTCGGGGTAGGCGTGACTTCCTCGGTTGGAAAATAGTAGTGTGTAGATGGGTATATAGGTATTTTTTTTTCACGAGGGCTGGTGGAAAATGTTCAAGAACACACCGTGATGGGTCCGCACTTCTCGGTAGTGTGGGGATCTTAGTCGCATCACTACAAAGACTCTGACATATATAATATTCAATTATACCTTACGTATAATTTTATACATTATACAAAATCAACTTTGTCATTATAATAATGCCACTAAGGGGCTCACTAAAAATCACCACCCTTTCTCCTTGGCAAGATTCCCCCCGGAAACTGCTTTTGCATTACTTCAGGGGGTGCCATTTTTTTCACTTTATAAGTCCACCTGGTTTTCTTGTTTTTGGTGCCGGATATTCTGCACCTTTGTCTTCTGCTTCACCTCCCAACCAAAATGTACGTATCGTCCTCAGCAGTGCGGTAATATCGCACATCGGGCTCGTCGGCCTTCCACATCTTGGTTGGGTGCAGCTGATTGGGCTGTCATCTGGGAGGCTTCCTGAGCGTGGCTGCCTCCCTGAATGACGCGCATCTCATGGTCCCCGGAAGATGGTCTGTCCGGGGTCCTCCCTCTTTTCCAGCGCAGAGATAACATTGTGGTCTGCTTTTGCGTTCCACAGCTCTGTGCCCCTCTACGCCACATCTCCAACAACATTTTGTCCGATCTGGACCTTCGCATTTCGCTGCCAGGTGGCCATGGCCATGACAGCGATAGCACCTCGTGGTCTCCGTCTTCGTACGGACCCTGCAAGAGACCCACCCCACGTTCAGGTGTCCTGTTCGAGTCAGCCTTGCGGCCAACTCCTCACTCAACTCCACAAAGTCCTTCAGGGTTCCCCTGTAGGCCTTTTTCGTCATACATACTCTGACTTCTCCTAGCTGGTTCTGTTTGAAGTGAATCATCAGAGCGTCCTTGATCTCTCCTTCCTCCGTCGTTTCGTCTAGATCCAGGATCTCGACTTCAATGCGAGGGACGAGCTCGCGTACGTTTCCGGTTTGTCCGACTGCTTCCTTGATGGCAGAGGACAGTTTGGTCCTGCCCTCTGCCTTGCTTCGCACCTCAATGAGTACGTTGGCGCTCCTTGTCTGCCTAAGACCCTTGATTTTAACACCAAGGGTGTCGGGCTTGATTTTGCTTTTCAGGTCCTTGAGGAACTGCGCGTAACTTTGCCCCTGAGCCGGTTTCACTAGCACCGCTTCCGGTCGAGGGCGTCTCGAGGCCTCCTTTTTCTTCTCGGTGCAGAGGGGGATTTCGCTCTCTGCTCTCCTTCCTGCTTTGCTGATGTACCCGCTCCGTCGATGCGGGTCCTCAGCTTTTTGGCCGATGTTCTCTGGGCTGCCGTCTCCTGTGGACTCAAAGTAGGCTCTCTCGCTCTATTTCCGGGAGCCGGGTCTGCTTCCACCTGAGTTCCCTTGGAGGCCGTCTTCTTTTCGCCTGTTGTGTTCTTAGCCTCTCGTACCTTCTTGGCGAAGAACTCACCAATCCGGTATTCGAAGCTGTTGAGCCAACCATCTATTGAGCCTGAATGCCTCGTCATTTCTTCGATGACCTCAAATGCGCCTTTTAGCTCCGTTGTAATTGGCTTAAACATGCTTCGTTTAGTAGCACTAAAATCCTCCATTTTCTTCAGGATGTTCTCCATCTTCAGCATCAGATTGAATCCTCTCTCCATCGTCTTCTTAAATCCCAGCTTATGACATCTCACCTCAGTTTTGAGGATAGTGTCCTCCTCCTCCATCACGTCCAGTTTCCCACCAAACGCCTCCTCGCACAAGCTCTTCTCAGGAATAAAGGACAGCTCCCAGTCCTCCATAGATCTTCTTCCGTCACGCTCCAACTCCTCAATACGACTACTTTCTAAGTTAAAATATTTATTCGGCTCCATGTCAACGGCCATGCCACGCTGAAAAAACCAGTTCTCGTCAGATCACTGAAGTTAAGCAGCGTTGGGCGCGGTTAGTACTTGGATGGGTGACCATTCGAGAATACTGTGTGCTGTTGGCATATTATGGGTGTGGTGAGCCCACACTTGTAGTTATTTATAACTACAAGAAAACTATCCACCTAGAAACACTACCCGAATTGGGTAGTGTCACGCGTACCCTGAAAGGGAAATGGCTTAATGGTATACATACATACATACATACATACATGTTGTTCCCACGAGTAGCTAGGGAAAAAATCGGACCGGCCCCGCAGAGCCCCGCATGCGGGGGTAAGGTCTCAATACTCTAGGAGGCGACCTGGTATCCTAGAGACACCGTTTGAAACACCACACTCTGGTGCCATTCAGCCTTCAGCACGTTTTTTAACGCCTTGGCTTGGAAGTTATTCCTTCGGGACCAGCCTTGGACCATTGTCCGCGACTGCTTATTGAGTTGTGTAACCGTATTCAGCAGAAACCCTCGGTACAGGGCCCCTCTATCCGCAATCCGGGGACGCGCCCGGTAGCCTGGTCAAAGACGCTGGGATGGGTATATAGGTATGAGGTAGATAGGTATATAGGTGTAAGGTATAGTTATTTTAGATTGATCTAGAATTCTCGTGTCATTTATTTAAATGACACGTTTATTCCTCAACACTGCTCCGACCCAGGTTGCTGATCAATCTCTTTAGCGATCACCCCAAGTGAAGAGCCTCACAAAATTGTTATGTATGGCTCCCCACTTGGGCCCATTAGTATCCAAGGTCTTTGTTTCAAGCGTCATTCATTCTACTGTCACTCTGTTTATAAACTATTTGTCGCCACACTTTTCTGCCCTGGCATACTACTCTAGCTTCCTTCACGTCCATGCATTTTTTCATGCAAGCTCTTGTGTTTCTATGACTTCTCATGTCTTCGGATTAATGTCTGATTTACAGATTCTAACCATTCTTTCGGCGGTCTACCTCTGGGCATTCTGACATTTACTTTACCTTTATACACTTGTTTGGTCAGTCGTTCATCTTTCATTCTTTCAAGATGACCGAACCATCTTAACTGATTTCTTTCCCATATGTCAACTAGTGTCTCTGCTGTACCACATTCTTTGAGGATTGTCTCGTTTCGGACTTTGTCCATCAATGTTTTCACGCATTTTATTGACAGGTCCATGTCTCGCTACCGTATAGTACAGTCGGTACGAATATAGAATTATGTATGGCCATTTTAACTTTTTTTTATGTGTTTTTATTTGTGAGGATGGACCCTGCTCTACCGATAACCTTCTTACGCTCATTTATACGCCTATCTAACTCCCCGTCTATTTTTCCGTCGCTAGTGAATAGGCTACCCAGATATACGTACTTGTCGACTTGTTCTAATCTCTCATCATTTAGGACAATGTTGCACATTGTTTTATCACTTTTTCCTTCAAACACAATGATTTTTTGTTCTGCTTATGTTAATTTTAAGAACCATGTTCTTCATGCTTGTATTAAGTTTCTTTAACATTCTTTGCAAGTCCTCGATTGATTCTGCCATAACAATCTTGTCATCTGCGAAAGCTAACCCGGGTACCTTCACTGTTTCGAGATCTACACCTTCTTCGTCAAAGCGGGCCATTCTTAGACACTAATCCATAAATATGATAAATAGCCATGAGGACATAACGCATCCTTGTTTCACGCCTTGCATAATATAAAACCAGTCACTCAGTTTCCCATTTACCCTTACACTCGCTTTACTACCTGTATATATTGTTTTTATTGCTTGTAGGAGCCATCCATTGACTCTGTACTCTTTAAGGACTTCCCAAGGTTTACTTCTATTTACCTTGTCAAATGCTTTTTCTATGTCAACAAATGCACAGAAAACTTTCTTATATATTCTCAAGCTTTTTCCTGTGATCTATCTTAAGCTAAATATCTGATCTGTACATGAGTATATTTTACTTACGGTACTTAGTAAGCTGATACCTCTGTAATTACTGCAGTTGCTTTTATCTCCCTTTCTGTTGTATATTGGTACGATAATCGCTTTTCTCCAATCTTCTGGGACTCCTCCCATCTCGATACATAAATTTATCAATTCGCACAACCTGTGAGGTATGTACTCGCCACCGTATTTAAGCATTTCAGCGCTAATACTGTCTACACCAGCAGCCTTACCGTTTTTTAAGTCATTAATTATATCTCTAACCTCAGTGACACATACTTTTTCAACTGGGTTTTCTAATGAATTATGTTCTATGTCGCAGTTCTATTGTCCTATATCTTCACCTCCTAATAATTGTTTAAAAGAGTCTTTTAAAGCGTCTACTATCCAGTCTATATCATATAGTATTTCACCTTTGCTGTTTCTCATGCTGACAAACTCTGTACATTTACTTTCCTTCATCTGATTATATAATAGTTTCACGGTTCCTTCAAAGTCGTTATGTATTTGCTTTTCTTCTGTTCTTGTTTTATCTTTACTTTCTTGACTAATCGTTTAACTTTCCTATTTTTGTGTCTGTAATCATTTTTGAGCCTATTTCTCTCCTCATCGCTAAGACATGTAATTTTCAAAGTTCTTTCGTGCGCTTCTTTCTTTTCTTGTCGGGCTGCCTCAATTTCATCATTCCATCACGCATCGCCAGACTTTCTTCCTACCACTGCCGTACCACACACTTCAATCGCAGTTCCAACAATGACATCCCGGATCATAGTCGATGCGCCCTCTATATCCCCACTATCTAATAGCCCCTTCTAAATTGTCTCATCTATACGTTCGTTTAACCTATTTTGAAAATCTATTCGCACTTCCGGTTTCTGTAAATTTTCAATCTTTATTCGCGTTTGTTTCGTTTTTTTGTTCTCTTTCTTCTCCATCCCCGCCTTAAGTTTATTTTGGATACTACAAGGTAATGATCAGTATTGCATTCGGAACCTTTTATGACTCTTGTATCTTTAACTAGTTCTCTTAGTCTTTCATCCGCAATAACGAAGTCAATTATACTGCGGTTATTTCATTTACACCAGATGTACGTGTGGATCATTTTATGTTGAAACCAAGTATTTGTAATAAATACGCCCTTTTCTAAGCATATGCTAACTAATTTCTCCCCGTTATGATTTTTTCTTGTTGGATCCCCAAACTTACCTAGCACCCTTTCTGTATCTGTATCCTGACGTTGGACGCCGACCCATCCGTCCATACCTCCTAGCATAATTATTCTTTCACCTTGATCGCAAAATTCCAATAAACAAACGAAAATGTACATTTTAAGCCAAACAACGCACGATATGAAAAAAAGTCGAGAGGAGAAAAATGTTTCTATTTGATCACCCTACAATATTGTTAAAAGACTTTTTTTAATTTTCTTGAAAAATCGAAAATTCACATTTTTATCGCACAAAAAAAAATAAAAATTCTATTTTGCGGTCAAACTGTACAAGATACGAAAAAAAGTGAATATACGAAAATTGTGCACTCAAAAAAGATCTACAAATTTGTTATTAATTACATTTTGATGGTACGCGTAGTCTTTATTTCATTTGTAAAAAACTGATTTAAAAATAAAATAAATTTTTGGACAAACGACACAAACCACGAAAAAAATTAATAGACAAAAGTTGTTCACTTAGAAAAGAGCTGCAAATTTTTTATTAATCATTTTTGGATAGCATGCGTAATTTTTGTTTCAATCGTGAAAAATAACATTAACAATAAACAAAAAATTTAGAAAAACGACGCAAGGTACACAAAAGATGAATAGACAAAGGTCGTTCAACCAAAAAATATCTACAAATTTGTTATAAACGTTTGTTATAAAAATACATTTAAAATTTAAAAAATGAACTTTTTGGAAAGATGATACACGCTACAATAACATTTTATCTAACAAAATTTTTCGCCTAAATTACATTTACAAATTTTCTTAGAACCACTTTACGCTAGGATGCATATTTTTGGGTCAAATCATAAAAAATAACATTGAACTTAAACAAATTAAATTTATGGAAAAAGACACAAGTTGCAATAAAATGCATAATAACAAAATTGTTTTTTTTTATAGGATGCGCTCTTTTTTCAATTATAAAAACAAGACAAGGAAAATACGTCCCTTTTTTATAACAATGCACATTATGAATTGTAATACAGTAAACTTTCTTTTATTCTATAGTTCGCTTATTCTACAGTTCACATATTCTACACCCTCTATACACGCTCATTCCAATTTGCGCAGTTTCGTCATCTCTCACAACGGTCCCTGTACGGGCTGTACGGCCACGCCCGCATCAGTGGGTGACCAATTAAAAAAAAGAGACCCGAAGAGCGGGAAGCCTTAAAATATTTTCTCAAGTGTAGAATGGATTTTCTCAGTCATTTCCCATTCGTTTGTCGATTGACGCCCTTTCAGTGTCACGAAACACAATCTACTGTCCGAAATTTGAGGTTAGAGTGCCACTAACCACAAATTTCGGACAGTTGATTGTATTTCGTGACACTGAAAGGGCGTCAATCGACAAAAGAATGGGAAATGACTAAGAAAATAGATTTCACACTTGAGAAATAGTACTAGTCAGACCGTTATCACTTACCTTTACTTTTAGAATATTTTGTCCAAAAAGTCGCATGCAGTTGCAGTCCCAATGTCCTAACCTTCCTGACGGCTGACATTTGCACCTATTTTAGCATTATACACTTGAAAACTATTAATATTCAGACCTTTATAACTTACTTTCATGTTTAGAAAACTTTCTCCAAAAAGTTGTCTGCACTCCTATGCTAACCTTCCTCACATTTCCACTCATGCTTCCATGACCTAATGTCATGCCACAACACTCACTAGTCTAGTCCGCGAAATATTTGAGTCGTTTTTTGATTCTTTTATGTTGAGTTTTAGTCGGCAAATTGTGGTATTTCAACAAAAACACTTGAAAAACACTGACATGCTAAGGGATCGCGATTTTATCAACTGCGCAATAAGTCGGGACCGTCTGAACCGTTTCCACTTGGAATGCATCTTATTGCGCAATATACTGGACTGAGTATTCGCGCATACAGCGGCCCTTCTGAGGCGAGAGTCGCAACTGTCTCTCGCCCCTTGAGCTGAGAAACTGGGTGGGCCAGGAGTTCTAGGAATGTCGGGTGTATTTATCGGTATATTATTATTGATTGTATTTATTGATTTCAAATCGACCGCGGTTTTCGGCACACGCGCAGTTGAAAAAGTTACTTAGCGCAAGCGCACTGATACAAGAACGGGGCAGCCAATGAACGTCGCTTGATAAAAAGAACCTGCCTACTCGCGGTCGAGGTGGGGGCCCCTCCAGCCATAGAATAACCGAACGAGTTCGTTTCAAGGCCAGTAGAATAAAAGGAAGTTTACTGTAACACACATTTATTGGAATGATATAAAATTGTCACGGTAGCTGAGGATAAAATTAAATGTAAAATCAGGAATGAATATTAAAGTAATCATGATAAATACAATTTGTACTTTATTTTGCAATATCGAAATAAGCAATAACAGGCTGACGTGCAGAAATAAATGTAATATACATTTGATATAATAATGTTGAACATACAATGTAGAAAATTTCGCATTTTGGATAAAATCGAGTGCGAAGCACGAAGTACGTGATGAGAATGTATTCGTTAAAGCCGAAGGAGCTTTAACAAAAGAGAATTCACCATCAACAAATTACAGTTGTCGATGATTTGACCTTTAATTTAAAAATTTATGTGCATAAATGTGGGGGAAATACAAAGACCGAGCGCGTAGCGCGAGGTAAATAAATTATCGAGCGCGAGATCCAACAGCCGCGCGCCCTAGGCGCGCTCAAACTTGCGAGCGCATATTTTACCAACATATTTTTTCGAACGCATAGTGTATAAAGTTATTTCAAAAATATATTTCTTCACTTGAAGGAAATGTTTATTGGACATGAATCACTTAACTTTATTTACCAAAAGAAACACATCTTCCAAGTAAATAAATTAATTCTTAATTAAACAAATTACTTAATTCGACTAATGACATGTTCTATTGAAATAGCAGTACCAACCCCTTGTATGAAAGAAATATCTCTCTCACGTAATTAATATTGCTTTTAGTTATTTCAATATTTCTTTGATTTAAAGAAACCAAAATATTTCTTTTACGTATATCGATGAATTACTTATTTCAAGTAGAATGTTTTTTATTTCAAATGCTTAAAATCATTGAACTAATAAAGAAATATTTCTTTGGATGCGAAAACGAGATGCAAGGAAACTAGGTTCTTAGTTTTAAAGATATCAATTCCTTGAGTTAATTATCTTACATTCTCAGGCCAAGAAATATTTTTTAGTTTCAAAGAAATGGTGCCCAAAGAAATTATTTCTTTGAATCACAATACACGAGTTTGTTGCCTTCAAACAGTATTCATTACAATTAAGTAAACGGTTTTTTTTTGGTTCAAAGAAATGCATTTGTTCGGATCCAAGAATTTTTTTCAGTGTCTAAAAAATTATGCATACTGTATGCATAATGTCTTGCATCTAAATTTAATATGGCATTCAATAAAGAATTTTAATTGTTTGAAATTTATTTCACAAGTTTTTAAGGGAATTCAAGAATCTTAATTATATTTCAATTAATTTTATGGCATTTCAAGAGATACCGAAGGATTGTTATCGTCTATGCAATTCACATTTTTGTAAATTTATTTTAACTACCATGAACTTTCCTTATTTTCTATATAACTCCAATGCTCATGTATATCTGTATTATTGTTTTCATCTGCTTTTCTTTTTTGTTTAATTCATTGTCTCTCTTTCTCATTTTCTTTTCATTCTGTTTCGTAATGTAACTTTAAAAATTTACTTGTAGGTACACAGAAAAAACTGGGGATTCACTAATGTTGCGGCTCAAATAAAAGTTGGTATCCCTGCTTAAAATGTCGTGTAGGACGCGGTTAGAAACCGGTTAGAGGTGGGTTGTAAACGGCCCAAACCGCGCCGTAACCGATTTTTGTCTCCGGGTTATAACCGACACCTAACCAGGCTCTATCTGGCATTATACAATATTCGTATCCGGTTTCTAGCTGGTTTGTAACTTGATCCACAAAATACTTCCACCCGGTTCTTATCCGGCCCTAACCGGCTTGTACCTGATTTTTATCTCCAGTTTATATCCGACACCTAACCGGGCTCTATCCGGTAACATGTAATGTTCGTAACCGACTCCTATACGGTTTTTAACTGGGTCCACAAAATACTTCTATCCGCTTCTTATCCGGTGCAAACCGCGCCGAAACCGGTTTTTGTCTCCGGGTTATAACCGACACCTAACCGGACTCTATCTGGCATCATGTAATATTCGTATCCGGTTTCTACCGGGTTTGTGACTCGATCCACAAAATACTTCTAACCGGTTCTTATCCGGTCTTAACTGGCCCGTACCCGATTTTAGCCTCCGATTTATACACGAAAAAAAATTGTACTTAAGGAATTATAGATTTAGTTACGATGTGGCGGATATGAGCAAAAATCCGTGATAATTACAGACCTATGTTTTTGTGAATTCTACAGAACTTCTTCTATGAGAATTAAATATAATTCAAGAAGAATTCTTAGACGAGACACAAAACCCCTCTCAAATCAAAAACACGGCAGAATTCTGTAATTTCTACATCACCGCGCCGTCGTTTCCAACACGAAAAAAAATTCCGATTTATAGAGGGGCTTCTATATTTAGCTTACTTATTTGTATATC
>CAKNYM010049219.1:36618-60097 GCA_932195095.1 Andricus curvator | reverse complement strand
GAATTCCTTGTTGAAAGTTCCTTCAAGAATGACCTTGACCGCCCTGAAAAATATCTTACCTGAGGAAATATTCAGCCGTCCCGGGACTTTTTGGACACCCTGTATATTATTTATTATATATTTTATTTATTTTTATTACGTGAGAAGTTGTAGGCTCCGGAAGCTACGATCATGGTTCTTTAAAAGCAACCAATCCCGACGCAACTGGAACGTGTACGTCATCCGCTTCTGCTCCTTCTGTCCTAGAAGGTAAGCAAGAGCGGGAAATTCACGCGAGAAAACATCGGGCAACACTGTTCCTTGGAGTCAGGTCTCTAGCCGCGGATGATCTTACGCGGCAGACGGGACAGTTGGAGATGAAGTTTCACCTCTGGATACTTTTTTAGAGCTACCAATCTTTGTAGAATGTTATGAGGAACAGTGTTGACGGACCAGATGAAGTGATCCCAGAAGAACAGCCTTTTGCATCCGGTTCGCGATGGAATGAGCCTGACGCTGGCAAGCCGGAATCTTGTTGAGTTGGCTAATAAATGAAGCTTTCATACCTCCAAGACGGCCGATTATGAGAACTACAAGATGGACTTTGAAGCCTTGGTACAGCCTGCTCAGCTCGAAAAGAAGTGCTTGATATTTCGCCCGTTTTTCTTCCTCCTTTGCCGTGATATTACCATCGGCTGGTGCCGAGAATTCAATCACGTAAATGATCTTGTTCTTCAGATCTTGGAGGACAATATCAGGCTTCGTAGCACTGATACGTTGAGTGGTCGAGAATGAGAAATTCCAGTAGATCTTACACTGATCATTCTCCACAACGGACTCGAGTTCCCCCTGGGCGTATGGCAAGACGGGCAATAGATCAACACCATGGAAGTGCCTCAGATGGTAATATAACACTTTTAGAGCCGCATTGTGTCTCTCTATGTACCCGTATCGTGCATATTTTGAGCATCCACTGAGAACATGTCCAAGTGTTTCTGGCTCTTGCTTGCACGCTCGGCAGTTGGTATCGCCTACAGGTATATTCATTATGCGCTCGCGGTAAACTAAGGTGTCTATAACGCCATCTTGACAGGCAAAAAGAAATCCCTCAGTCTCCGATTTTAATCCAGCAGACTTGAGAAACATGTTGGACAGACCAATCGAGAGCTCTTTTCTACGTATAATGCCGTAGAATTTACCATGAAGGGGCTTGTCAGCATGTTCTCTTAGAAGAAGCGTATGTTCTGCTTCCTGTACACGACTTTTGAGCACCAAAGGTGTTAGTGATGCTAGGCCATGTGTATTGTGGCTGGAATCAAATGGGAGGCCAAGCTCCTCTGCGGCCCTATCTGCGGCACGATATAGAAACGCCGCAGCATTGACGACTTCATGTTGATGTACTAGTCGCATAAGAAAATCTGTGCTATTTAGAACTGAGCAGGCTGTAGCCAGAACCGTTCTGCGATAAAGACACTCTAAGCTCAGCAAGCCTCTACCCCCTTTATCTCGAGGGAGGTATATTCGAGGTACGGAAGATCTAGGATGATGACTTCGATGGATTGTCAACATCTTGCGTATGCTTCGGTCAAGTTGCTTCAACTCATCGACGTTCCATTTTACTGCACCAAACGTGTAGAGCAGTATAGGAACGGCCAGCAAATTGGTCGCCTGGATCTTATTCTTTCCAGATAATTCGGAAGCCCAAATTTTTCTGAGAATTTGGCGATACCTTTTTCCAAGGGCCGTTTTTAACGCAAGCACATCATGGGTTTCCGCTTGCGGTATTCCAAGATATGTATATGTTTCTCCAATACCAAGATGTTGAATGGTATTTCCGCCGATGAGTTGAACATCCTGATCGTGACCCGATGATGTAGTTTCTAGTCTTCCTTGGTGTAGGTGGACGCAGGCACACTTGTCCAGTCCGAAGCTCATGCCAATCGCTTTAGAGTACCTATTTACCGCCTCCACAAGGATGTTAAGGTCCTCTTTCGAGGAAGCAAAGAGTTTAAGGTCGTCCATGTATAAAAGGTGGTTGACCTTATATTCTCTTTTGTTCGGCGGGCCACATAGGTATCCAGAGCTTTTGCCTCGGAGCACAATAGAAAGAGGCAAGAGGGAGATGCAGAAAAGTATCGGACTTAGAGAGTCTCCTTGGAAGACTCCCCTTATTACAATTATTATAATTATTATTATTATTATTATATAATATATATATATATATATATATATAATATTCATTTATTCAGATCATAATCGTAAGAGAGAGAGAAAGGAAAATACTAGGCACCTACTTACCTAGGTACCTAGAAACGGAAATGATGTACTTACTTATTGTAAATAAAAAACTCAAAAAACACTGATGTATGTGAAACTACAGTAAACAGCCATGAAATCACAGTGAACTTATGACGAAAATACAACAATTGTGTACTTACATCTTATACTGAGGCTGAAAATATGAGATTCGTAGTAGGGCGCACTACGGCGATTTGGCCGCGCTTCCGACCTTGTCAACTTTAAAAACAATCTACCAGCGGTGTGCGCGATTCTGCGTTAGCACTTGCCTAACATCTGCTGTCTTGGGTTGTAACTAGAGAATACTTGTAGGACCCATTGGGCTGTGATTGCTTTTAGCAATGAAATATGGTTTTTATTAAAATGACGGCCAAATTGCCGCGCTAGCGCCCGCTTGAAGGTTAAATACGTGCGAGGCATCTTTTTCGCAATTTTTGAGTAATAATATCATTGTACATAGACAATAAAATTTTTGTTTACTTTATTTTTGTAAACTTTTTGGAAATGACCGTCTTTTTGAATAAAAACCCAGTTCGCGAAATATCAAAAAGTAGAAAAAGATCACTTTTTAGATATTTTAAAGGAAACAACTTTGGTGGGTAAACATTTTTCTTAACTCACATACATTTTGAAAAAAGGAGTTTTTTTATTTTCGAAAACATCGCTGTCACTTTGTTAATTTTCAGCTTTTTGAAATTTTTCCTTCACATTTCAAAAGAATGAGAAATCCCTCACTATAATAAAAAAAGAACAGTTAACCTGGTATACAAAGTGTTTTAATGACTAAATGATCATACATATCAAATTATAAGCTTTCGTAACAATTAGAGCAACATTTAAGTTTGATTATTTTCTTTCAGTATAAGTCAAAGTTTAGGGTTCAACCTTTCGTTTCAGCCATTTTCAAAATATTTAAAGGCGAAAAAGTGTGTTTTTTTACATTTTACACCGTGTTTAATTTCACTATATTTCAAAAACGGTGAACACTGGAATGAATTTATTTTTATTTTTTTCAGCATTTAAAAACAAAGAAAATCACAAATCGTATTATAAAAAACTGATTGAATATACAAAATATTTGTAATGATCCAATCATACAAATGTGAAAATCTAAGCACTATCGAATTTTCTCAAACTCTTCTTGTTTTAATCATTCACATTCTATAATATAAAAAACTTAGCGACTAGAACAGTTATTTGTGATACAAGTGCGCAAAATAGGTGATTGTGTGCGAGTGTGAATTCTTCAGCAAAAGCAGGTGAATGATGCAATCACACGAGTTACCAATCACCTATGCGCACGTGTATCACACGCTATTTTTTGCAACGCCCGTCCCAAAAAGTTGTTAGGAGGAGGTAACGAAAAATAATGATTTTATATTGCATAGAGTGGAGTAAAGACATTTTTTTAAATGTTTGAAAAAAATGTTCTGAAACAAAAATTTGGTGAAAAAATAATTTTTGAAAAAAATTTGGTGAAAAAAAATTTGTTGACAAAAATTTGTTGGAAAAAAATTATGTAAAAATAATGTTGGCGTCTATGCTCTTTTGCCCAGGGGGGGGGGCGGCTTACGAAATCCTAAAAACAAAACTTCAATCATTAAAAGATTTGTTCAAGTTATATCTACATTTATTTCAAGAAGATACAAACACCAGTGTTTAAAGTTACCTATGCCAGTGTCTAAAGTACCTCATCTCGAAAATGCGCATGCGCAGCTTTTTCACCAGTGCGTAAAGTAAATCATCTTCAAACTGCGCATGCGCGAAAAATTTTCGCACACAGTCTGCTCAAATAAGGTCCTTTAGGCACAATTTAGAAGCATGAAAACGTCAACTTTTGAGGTTGGTTTTGCAAAAAATACATTTTTACTGCACTTTTCTAACTCTAATTGTGAAAATTCGAAATTTTTCGATGTGGAATCTTTCAGTTTCCGTGCGGAAATTGCCGGATCTGGCCCAGATAGGGAATGAAACGCACGCCCTGATCTGGGCCCAATCTGGCCAGTTTAATCTCCGACTGGCAATCAGACAGCCAGATCCGATAAGAACCATATCAGAACAATACATACCCGATCGGGGCGTGTATTTCATGGCGTATTTAGGGATGCCAGGTCGGGGCCACGGAAATATTTCTAAATTTCGAACGTTTTTAATTCTGAGATTTCGAAATCATGCATCATATAATTACAAATATATTTTAAATCTGATCCTTTTCGCCCTTTTTGTTGAAATTTGTTTAGATTTTTATATGCTTTAATTTGAAATTTTCTCTTTCAAAGACTGGAACTCAAAATTATTGATTCCTCTTTTAAATTGACCACTTTTTATTTCCTCAAATTGAAAAATATTCAAACTGAGTGGCTATATTTTTAAATTGTAAGATGTTTATTCTAAATATAATTCAATTTTTGAAATTATCCAACATAAAACTTAAAATTCTTGTAAGATTCCTAATTAAAAATTTTTTCTTTCCCGAATTCTTCTTAAAACTCTTCAATTGTAAATACTTCAAAATTGTTGCATTTTGAATATTTCCAAGTCAAAGTTTATTTTGGTTTTCGTTACACTTCATAATTAAAATTGTTATCTTTTAAATGCGGCACATTTTAGATGTAAATTTTTGAAGTATTAAGAGTTCAAAATTATTTAATTTTTAACGCTTGGAAAACGAAAATAAAAGTTCTTTGTGCGCCTTCGATTTTAAAAGTGTTCAATTTCTTATTCTTCTCATTTAAAAAATACCTCAATTTCAAGGAAAACTTTTAACCTTTTGAATTGTTGCATTTTGATTAATTTCCGTTTTTTAATAATTATAGATTTAAATTTTTTAATTTAAAATTTTTAAATTTTAAGTAATACCAACGAGTAATTTTTACTAATTTGAAGCTCTTTTCATCATCTGCGCAATAATGACATGAAGGAAAGAAAAATTTTAAAATAGAAAAACTTGATTGTTTCTATTAATTCAGTCTTCCTTCAATAAGAAAAGAGAAAGATTCCTAGAAAAGAGGGAATTCTTCAGAAAAAAACGTGAAAGGGGAAGAAGTGGCTTTGAGCAAAAAAAGTTGTGTGGTTTTATATGTTTAAGCAGCCTCACATTAAAAAAAATCTGCCCGCTTCGCGGGCACATTCTCATGGCGCGCTTTGCGCGCGGCTCGCTTCGCTCGCAAGTTTGAGCGCGCCTAGGGCGCGCAACTATTGGAATTTGGGCTTCGCGCTCGATTATGTATTCACCTCGCGCTACGCGCTCGGGCGTATCTACATCGCGCTTTACGCTCGGTTGCTCTAGATTTTTCAACTTCGTGTTCGACTTCGATGAAAAGAAAAATTTTGTTTCCAAATATTATAAAATTATCAAAACCTCTACATATTAAGTGATTGTTAAATTTATTTTTATTTTAGACTGAAAAGAAACTTTATTTACTCAAGGTTCTATCGACCTTAAGGAACACTCAAACTTGCGAGCGAAACGAGCCGCGCGCGAAGCGCGCCATGAGAATGTGCCCGCGAAGCGGGCAGATTTTTTTTATTTTAGACTGAAAAGGAACTTTATTTACTCAAGGTTCTATCGACCTTAAGGAACACATTCTCATCCAGACACTCGCGCTTCGCGCTCGATATTTGATTTGAAAATCATTTGAACCGTATGATAGAAACAAAAAAGTTTGAGCGCACTTACGGCGTGCGATTTGGTAAATACACTGAACGCGCACTTTGTGTTTCGTGTTATATGTTCTTCATATACAAATTACTAAATTTGTATTTGATTTCAAATGAAAAGTAATGATATAATTCAGGCGACCAATTTTATTAGTTAACATTTTATTTTAGCTCGTGCCGTTTATCAAAAAAGTTAATTTTTTCATTTTGAATATATTTTTACCACAAAAATTGATTACGGGTGTGTAAGTCTTTTTTGAATGCACAATTTTTGTTCATTTATATGTTTTCGTACCTTGCATTGTTTTTTCAAAAATTTGATTTTTTTTACTGTCAATGTTATTTTCACGAATAAAACAAAAACCACGCATCCTATCGAAACATGAGTCACAATAAATTTGTACCTCTTCCTTGGATGAACAAATTTTATTTCGGCCATTTTTTCGTAGCTGGTAATATTCGTCTGAAAATTTGATTTTTCTATTTTCAATGCTGTTTTTTTCGAATAAAACAAAAACTACGCGTCATATCAAAAAGTGAATGATAAGAAATTTGTAGATCTTTTTTAGGTGCACAATTTTGGTGAGATGATGTTTTCTCGTATCTTGCATAGTTTGACAGCAAAATGGCTTTTTTGATTTTTCATTAATTTTTTGTGCGATCAAAATTTGAATTTTTTATTTTTCAAAAAATTCAAAAATTTGTTATGAAAATATTATAGGGTGTTCAGGAATCAACGTTTTTCTCCTCTTTACTTTTTTTCATATCGTGCGTTTTTCGGCTTAAAATGTTCCTTTTCGTTTGTTTTTTGGAATTTTGAAAATGCTATAACTCCAGTAATTTATTTTTTATCACGAAAAGTCATGAGAATATTTTGTTCGTCATTTTGCGTACTACTAATAACCGTACATAGAATTTTCAAATCTTCCAAAAAAGTGGTCTCAAAAATTTTCAAAATGTGCTCACTTTTTGGATTTTCATCGAAAATAGCTGGTTAACCAATTCGTTCTCTATTTTTCGGCCATAAAAAAGTGTGCCAAAGCTCAATCAAATCTGATCATTTTTTCGAAAGTTGTCGTGGCTACAGACAGACAGACTACAGACAGACAGACACCTCCGTAAAAATCGTTTTTTCTAGCTCAGGGGGTCTCAAAACGTGGAGATTTGATGAAAACCGACTATGTCAAATTTTATATAAAACCAATACCTTCTCATTAGAATGAGAATGTAAAAAAGTGACAAAATGTATTAAATATGTCAGTTCAAAATGTTTTTGAAACTCTATTTCAAATCATATGCGCAAATTTAATTTATTATTTTTACCGGGAAATTACTGGAACTAGAGATTTTCAAGAATGCAAAGACGTAAGTGATTTCTTCCTCGATCATTTTTTGATGGGGTGCGTATTTTTTGTTTTAATCATAAAAAATAACACTAAAAATTTGAAAAATTAAGTTTTTGGAAAACCAACATAAGATTCGATAAAAATGAATCAACAAAATTTGTTCACCCAAAATAGGTCTACAAATTTCTTTGATCATTTTTTTATGGGGCGTCTAGTTTTTGTTTTCAACGTAAAAAAATACATTTAAAATAAAAAAAAAATCTGCCCGCTTCGCGGTCACATTCTCATCGCGCGCTTCGCGCGCGGCTCGCTTCGCTCGCAAGTTTGAGCGCGCCTAGGGCGCGCAACTGTTGGATCTCGCGCTTCGCGCTCGATCATATATTTATCTCGCGCTTCGCGCTCGATTATGTATTCACCTCCCGCTACGCGCTCGGGCGTATCTACATCGCGCTTTACGCTCGGTTGCTCTAGATTTTTCAACTTCGTGTTCGACTTCGATGAAAAGAAAAAGTTTGTTTGCAAATATTATAAAATTATCAAAACCTCTACATATTAAGTGATTGTTAAATTTGTTTTTATTTTAGACTGAAAAGGAACTTCATTTACTCAAGGTTCTATCGACCTTAAGGAACACATTCTCATCCAGATACTCGCGCTTCGCGCTCGATATTTGATTTGAAAATCATTTGAACCTTGCGTTCCATGCTCGCTTCTGTGCATTTGATTTTTCTATTTTCAATGCTGTTTTTTACGAATAAAACAAAAACTACGCGTCATATCAAAAAGTGAATAATAAGAAATTTGTAGATCTTTTTTGGGTGCACAATTTTGATGGAATGATCTTTTCTCGTATCTTGCATAGTTTCACAGCAAAATGGAATTTTTGATTATTTTTTTGTGCGATCAAAATTTGAATTTTTTATTTTTCAAAAAATTCAAAAAGTTGTTATGAAAATATTATAGGGCGTTCAAAAAGCAACGTTTTTCTCCTCTTGACTTTTTTTCATATCGTGCGTTTTTCGGCTTAAAATGTACATTTTCGTTTGTTTTTTGGAATTTTGAAAATGCTATAACTCCAGTAATTTTTGTTTTATCACGAAAAGTCATTAGAATATTTTGTTCGTCATTTTGCGTACTACTAATAACCATACATAGAATTTTCAAATCTTCCAAAAAAGTGGTCTCAAAAATTTTCAAAATGTGCTCACTTTTTGGATTTTCATCGAAAATAGCTGGTTAACCAACTCGTTCTCTATTTTTCGGCCATAAAAAAGTGTGCCAAAGCTCAATCAAATCTGATCATTTTTTCGAAAGTTGTCGTGGCTACAGACAGACAGACAGACTACAGACAGACACCTTGGTAAAAACCGTTTTTTCTGGCTCAGGGGGTCTCAAAACGTGGAGATTTGATGAAAACCGACTATGTCAAATTTTACATAAAACCAATACCTTCTCATTAGAATGAGAATGTAATAAAAAATTTTTAGAAAAAAGACACATAGTACAATAAAATTTTTAATAACACAATTTTTTGCCTGAATTAAATCCAAAAATTTTCTTTTGACCTTTTTTTTCTCACAAGACGCTTGATGAAAATGTGTTCGTTAAAGCCGAAGGAGCTTTAACAAAAGAGAATGCACATTCAATAAATTTTAGTTATAGATTGTTTGCCCTTTAATTTTAAAAGTCCTATGCAAAAATGTGGGGTAAGTACAATGACCGAGCGCGTAGCGCGAGGTAAATACATTATCGAGTGTGAATCGCGCGATAAATATATTATCGATTTTGTATTCAATTTAAGTGAAAGTGAATAAATAAATATGCAAATAAATAAAGCTTCCAAAAAATGTTTCTGAATTTGCTAAAATACTTAAAACGTCCTAAGTCGGACCAAATTAAGTTTCAAAAACGGGTAATGATCCAAAAACCTTTTTATGGCATCTTTGTGTCAATAAACGTTTTTTAAACGTAATTTTGTCTAACTTTTAAGTTTTTGGAATGTTCTAAAAATTTTTCAAAAACATATTTGACATTCACGTGCAAAAGAAAAAATTGCGGTACGTTATGAAAGCCTCCTAAGTTGCTTGTGCCCACTGTGGATGTTGTAAAGGAGATGTCCATACAAAATCACACACGATTTAAAGTATAAATTTTGTTTTTTAACACACATTTGTTACATAAGTTAAAATATACAAATGTTGCACAAAGTAGTTGGTTTACATCGTCGGACTTACGCTGCTTCTACTTACTATTTTTATGAAGCATTTTTTTTTCATCTGATGATTTAATTTTTTAATTAACTCTTTTTCATCATTGTTTCATTTTCTTTATCAAAATCATTTGTTTACTCAATTTTCTAATCCAGTTTTCGTCATTCAATTGTAGATAATGTCTTCCGTCTGTAAAAATATTAAAGTTTAAAATTGAATTGCTCCATTTTCGTTTAAAAATTGATCTTTTTGGTTTGCAAATTTAACTCTTTAGTTTACAAAAATTTGAAACGAAAAAAATATAATCTAAAAATTAATAAAATATAATTTGGTTTAATATCACATACACTGGAACCTGAAATTAAGACCGGTTTCGGGCATTGCTTGCAGGGGCGTCTAAACGTGAACAGTCAGGGCCGTGTGAACTATTTCCACTTTGAATATATAATATTACACAGCAGGCATCCGCGAGTACCCGCGCACTGCTCCTTTGCATGGCTGAGCAAGCCTTTCTTGATCCCGCAGATTCATCTCTCGCCATGAAACTGCAGCGCAATCTATTCTAGGAAGGACATAAACTCTGCGGCCATAATTTCAGGTTCCAGTGTATATTGTTCAAAGTATTTACGTAAAAATTTGTGTCATTTGTTGAAAATTGGTCTCTTTGCATAAAATTAATCTTCTTAGTTGAAAATTCAACTATTAGCTTAAAAATTTATGTGCATATTTTATTGAATATTTTTCTTTCAAACGTTTTTTCAACCGATACATTTGTCTTTTTGATTTGAAAAAAGGGCCTTTAGTGTAATTGTTTTCGAAATAATAGCAAAATAGTGTCATACTTATCAAAATGTGTCAAATAGTGTCAATTGTGTGGTGAGTCCGAGGCCTGAATTTGTAATTTGTTAGTCTCAGGGCTGCCACAGCCTAATTTATTTGAAAAAAGTGACCTATTTAAACCGAAATAAAACAGAGAAATTGCCCTAAAAAAAGTTCGTATCGAAAAGTATTCAAAAGTATTGCACTTTGAATGCGATGTTCTTGAAAAGTAGATTTCGAGAGAACATCTCGTGAATGCGAAGCTCTACTTTTTAATCCAACGTTTTTTTCAGGATGACTAATTTCGAATCAAAAAAGTGACTAAAAGTCATTATGTGCATTATCAATGTTACTAATTTTCTTTCGAATTTAGAAGCATGTCAAAGAATTCGATTCATAGGACTTCCAAACAATTCAAGTTAAATTTGAAAGAATGGAAATAGATTGGAAAAAGTTTAATAACTCCGAAAAATTGCATTGATTTCAGTAAGTTTCAAATGATTTTAGATAAATACAAGAGAATTCAAAAGAATTTGATGAAATTTTTAAGAATTTAAGATCAGCACTGAATAGAATTGAATAAGTTTCGAGGATTCAAGTAAATAAAAAACTAATAAAAAAAGATAATAAAAGGATTTCAGGATGAATTAGTAATAATATAGGGTGAATTTCAAATGCATTCAAACTAATTGCAAAACATATCACAGCGCCATAAAAAAGTGTCGTGAGCAAGAAACTGGACCCGCTTATTACGAATCCGAAGATTGTTTCATCAAATTGGATCTAGTTCCTACATAACCTCAAAAAATTTTATTTTGATGCAAATTTAATTTTGTTTCAAATAATATAATTTTTTTAATCAAAATCAGGCAAATAGCACAACTAAACATGTTTCCGCAATCAATATTTTGATAAAACTGCCATTTTAAGTCAACTGCTGCACATATTTTACTAAAATTCGCTAAACAAGATCTTTTTGGACTTGCACCTCATATTCAACACATTGAATTCTTTAACGGAAGTCAAACGTTTAATCAACAAGTTTCCCACTATCTTTGTGGACGGAAAAATAATAAAACTTTCACTTGCTGCTGTGATCAACATCGGAAGCGATGACAACTGCCTACTTTTTTTTTGTTGGGCTGTGTTATTTATCGCGGAAAGATATGCAGTTGTGCTCTTTGCCTTATTTTAATCCAGAAAATTATAGTACATATTTGAAAAAAAGAAATTTGTACCATAAATGAAAAATTTTAATGTTATGTAAGAACTAGAGCCAATTTGATAAAGGCGCCTTCGGATTTGTAATCAGCGGGTCAAAAATCATTTGAAAATCTCTTCAAATCTTTGCAATCCTACGAAATCCCTCACTTCATGAGAATAAATTTTTAAAATCCATCAAAATATTATAAAATCCCGTGAAATTGTATGAAATTTGATAATACTTTCTAAAATCCTGGAAAATTTATTAAAATATCTTGAGAGCATTTAAAATCAATTCAAACTATAAAAATATTTGGAAAACTCATAATATTCATTGGGATATTTCAAAATACACTATAAACCTAATAGCCCAGTAGGCACGAAATTTAAGAACGTAATTGGAACGTTCTAAAAACGTTCCTTGGACGTACAAGTCAAAAGATGTTATTTGAACGTTTTAAAAACTGTCTTGAATCAGAACAAATAATGTTCTGAAAACGTTTCATGTTCCAAATACGTCCTTAAATCGTCTCTGGAACATTGTATATTTAAGGAACGTTATTCGGACTGACTTAGGACGTTTTTGAGCCGTTCTAATAACGTTCTTTAACGGTTGTGCCCGCTGGGAGATCCTATAAAATAGTTTCACATATTTCGAAGTTCCAGCTAATTCTTTAAAACACAATGAAAATTTATTTAAGTCCCTAAAAGTCATTGAAATCCTTGGAAATTCCTTGGAAAATTGTTAATATCTTGAAAATACATTGAAATCTTAAAAAATACCCTAAAATATTTAAGATAATTTCAAATCTTTTAAAATACCTTGACAATTTGTGGCATTTGAAAATTCCTTGGAATTAAAAATATAAATCGTGAATTAGTGTCAAAGTCCATCTCCTTTTCCAACTCACCCGATTTTTCGGGAGGACTAGACACAGCCAATTAGTAAACGTTACTCTGAAAACCTGCTACGAGCCTCAAACTCGTCTCTATTATCTAACCAGTCTAACGAAACAACATTTAAAATTTAGTCAATTTTTGTTTTGTTTTAATAGGACACTTCTTCACTTTTTCAAGTAGGTTAGGCTGAGGTAGCCCTGTGTGTTCTTTGTTTATTTTTAACAGCAATTATTTTTGAAAGTTTTGTCGTCCATTCTGCCCCTGCTCGAGTACAATATGATTTCTGCCGTACTAAAGAATATTTCGAAAACTAGACTACTAAGAAAGTAACCATTTTTATAGTTACTGTTACTGAAAAAATGGAACTAGTTATTAGTTACAGTAACTAGTTACTTCCCATCACTGAAAGACGTTATTTAGAATATGAGATTTTTAATAATTTAAAAATAAATTCAGATAAGAAATCTGATTAGGGGAACTAATAGTCGTCGCCCACCAACTTCAGTTTCTCGTTTAGCGTGAGAATATACATTTAAGCACTGGTTACTGCGCGACGCATTTTACTCCCAGAGGATAAAAATCCCCCAAGGGCCCTGGAGCAAAGCAATATCGCACCACCGTATAAAATACACGTCGCGATGCGCGTAGAGCCCGCAGCGAACATAAAATTGTCATTACAGTTTCCCGCATTTATTATTCATATATTAATCCTCCAACCCCGTATTCCTTGCTCAACCTAATTGTTATCGATCCCCCTTCTAAAGTATGTATATTGATAAAGGCGCCGAGGCGTTGATAATAATTTAACGAGGGGAACCATTTTCCGAAGAGATGCACTCGATTGTAATCTATACTTATTACATAAAGGCTGATTCAATTTGGCCGAAAACCAGCCTCACCCCATGCTTTTTGTGATGTTGGTTTTTTTCCTATGTCATAGTGTAGCACACTTAATAGCTGTGTAATTATTTGCATATTAAAGGTAAGTTGCTGGCATTTTAGCTTCTCAATTTCATTATTATATTTATTTAGTCTAAAACGTTCAATGGCTAGAAACTACTGTTTTTTTTTTGTTAAATTACAAAATCAAGTTTGATATTCAAAACTTGTCAAGTTTGAACATTTAAATTCATGTCCGTTCTTGAGAAACTTCAATTTTTCAATGCAGTTAAACTACTTTTACCTTAGTCCACACGCAGAAAAAAGAGATGTAATATTTACTAATCAAGAAATGTAAGGTGTTTCTTGTAACCGTAACAGCAAAAACTGCTCCTAATGAAAGGGTGAAAATGTCAAAAGCACTTAGCATTTCGTAAATATCACAGTGAATTTAGGGTGAATTTAACGGTAATCCTGTAGTAAAATAAACCTCTATTCCCTAGTATGAAATACGGTAAGATATGTAAAATCCACTGAACCGAGAATACAATAGTGGTGCAGTGAACATTGCAGAAGGATCGGTACATGCTACCGATCCGAATAGCTTGTTTAGCTCGCCCTCAAAGTCGTAATAACGCAACGTATCCGCGCGAACCACCGGATGAATTCATGACGCCATCGGCAATGGATGGATTGCATCACCTAAAAAACATTTATTTTTGACATTTCTGTGACAGTAGTCACATTACTCCATATCCCCACTTAGCAATGAAGGGGTTTTATAATAAATAACACAATTTTGGATGGCACATCTTATTCACAGGTCGCGTACAGTTGAGAGTTTATTGGAGCAAGACGTGTTTGCGTTCAGCGACTGTTCCAGCTGACTTGTGTGGATATCACGTAAATGCGAGAACTTTTGTCGTGTGTCGCGATGGCATGGACGCGTATTAAAAAGTCGTTACCGAGGTCGCCCTTAGTTAAAAATGCATTTCGGAATTATTTCACAGATCGCAACTCGTGTAATAGTGTAGTGGTTAAGATAATCGACTTGCGTGCTTAGGTTTATGCGTTCGAATCCCCCCCGTTGCGTGCGAAATTTTAATTGTATTATAAGCGTTGTAAATACGTTATAGCGTTACAAATACCGATTAATTATAAGTATATCCGAAAATATATTTCAGAATTAACCGTGTGTTTATTTATTAATTATTTTTTAGAAATATTTTTTTTACAATTTATAGAGCCGTCTAAACTATAGTCTGTACCGTTAACATAAGTTAGATCTGTTTATATTATCCGTCAAAGTGACATGATAATTCGTAATTGCAGAATGGAGGAACAGTGCAGAATAGCGACTGGATCGGTAAAATCTACTGATCCGCAGGTCAGCAGCGCTTGAAAATCGGTACTGGTAACCATCAATGAAAGTCATATTCAGTTGCCTATAATTGTAACATTTACTGAACTACCGTGTTGTCCATATACGTACTTGGAAGATCAGTAGATTTAACTTGGTTTTCAGTAAAATGTAAGGTTCTTTTTTCTGCGTGCAGTATGTATAGGTTGGCAGTATTTATTTATTAAAAACTACTTTTGATTAGAAGAATAGATAGGTGGGGCAATCAATATTTATTTGATAATAATTTGATAATAATCATTCACAAATTTATTCGTTTCGATGAAATAAATCTATTGAACTATCTAAAATCCTTCCATGTCCTATGAAAAAATAACAAATAAATAATAATAAGCAATACAATTTTTTTTTTAAATTAATAATGAAAGATCGCAGGCGTATTTTCCTTTTTCATCCCCTCGGACTCATTTTACAATCCAAAATCCTCTGTTTCTAGTCATTCACGCCGATACGAGAATTTCAACTGTTTCGCTCGATGTCGTTCGTTATCAGCCCCTTTTTTCAAACGATCATCTCGTGTATTTATTAGTTAAATTTCGAATCGTATCGTCTCATTTTTCGAACCACATCGAACGAGGTCCTCGAAAATGATCGAGATACGTCACTTGTGACAGCCCTTTAGTGACAGAGCTCTGCTGCCAAAGATTATTTGGATTTAACGTTTAATTCAACGTTAAATCTGTTTTGCTCAAACTTTAATTTAATTTAACGATTAAATACAATTTGGAGAAGGATGACAGAAGATACAAGCTATTCAGGGAAAAGAAAATCTACGAGGTAGATACTAAATTTTAAATAATAAACAATAATGAAAAATAATACAAATACTAATAATAATAAAACCTTAGTAAAATCTAAAATAAGAAACTTATATAAAAAATAAAAATTATCATTCGAAATTCACGAAATTCGCGAAACGTAAGGCTGTTTCTGCACAAAATTTGGAAATTATAATAAAAATGACGGATGGAAATACAACTGGAACTATATCCGACATTTAAAAAAATTCCATTACGAGAAATACAAGAAAGTCTTTCCTGACAGTGTAGACCAGCAGCCAAAAGAAGTATTATGGATTAGCATTTAAACATAATTTAATTCAATTTTTACTTTTTATCATTTTTAGCATGAAATTCAATAATTTTAAAATGAATTTCAAATAATTTTTCAATTTCAATAAATTTTAAACAAACTTATATTTTTAAAAGAAATGAGAAGACGAACAATTAATTGTTACTCTTTTTGAAGCCTGTTTTAACGGAAATATGATTTTCAGCCTGAATAAAATACAAAAACCCTTTTCCCTTTTTTATTCAAGATTGGTGATAGAAATATATGACTGATTTTTTCAAGAATCTTACAAAACTTTACTTTCAGTAAAATTAATCTTTTTTGACAAAAAAAGTAGTAAACAACTTTCTACATTATTTTTATTTTCATACAGTAAATCGAAGATTGATATTATTAATATGAAAAAAAGGATATTTAGTCTCTTATAAACAAAAAATGATACTGTTTTTGAAATAAAAAATTTTTTAAATGATGAAAAAAAGTTTCTTAGAACTTTTCTCTATCTTGCCTCTTTTTCAAAATGTTCGCTAAAGTATTAATAAAGTCGGCTGTAATTGTATTTTTTTAAATTAAATTAAATCAAAATAATTAAAACAATTCAATCGTTTTTTTTTTATATAAGTTTATTTTATTTATTTTAATTTAATGGGCAATAATTGTATTTTTCTTAAATAAATTTAATTGGAACAATGAAAACAATTATATTTTCTAATATTTTGTAAAAAAAATTTAATGTGTAAATTTATAAGTTGAAAAATTTTATTTACGCAGTATTAGAAAATTGTATTGTTACAAGAAAAAGACAATTATAACCAACTTTATTAAATTTTTAGCGAAAATTCCAAGAAAAAGACGCAAGATAAGAAAAGTGTTTGCAAACTTTTTTTTTACAAATTTTCACGTGAAACAGCTTCGCTCTTTTGATTTCTTTCAAATATCGTATCGTTATTGAAAAAATGTGAATTTTTATTTTTCATGAAAATAAACTCAATTTTCTCTTCTCGAAGACTCGGGCACAAGATAAACGGTTTTTCGATAAATGCACCCTATTAATACCAACATAGAAAAAAATCAAGAAAAAATAAAACGATGGCCTCGTTGAAAACATTAAGGTTGAAGAGTTTCAGAAAAACTGCAAAGAAAAAACTTTTTGTAAAATGCATCATCATCTTCAAAAGTTTAAATACTCATAACTTAGTCAAAGAAATTTTTCGTTTAAACGGTATAATACGAGTCGTCTAAAATCCCTTGAAAAACAACATAGAAAAACAACATATTTTGCCTTGAAGCGATTTTGTGACTCAAATATGCATAGCCTGTCTAATTTAAAATAAATTCGGTCTTTATTCAAATTAAAAAAATGAGTTTGTTTAAAAATATAAATATACCTGAAAAGTGTAATTTCTCTGCTCAATTTCTGATATAATAATTTCATATCAAATATATTTATACCTTTGATCTTTTATTAGAAATTTGATCAAAACATCTTTATCATATGGTGGTGGAATGGGTAGCGAGAAGATATCTGCCAATAAGTTTCTTTGATGATGAAGTTACCCAAGAATTTTTCGCCTATTTGAACAAAAATGCGAATCTTCCACACAAGAATTCCCTGAGATCAATGATTTCCTCAACTGTCAAGGATATGCAAGAAGCCGTAATCAAAACGCTACAAAAAATGTACTAGAGATATCTTTTACTGTAGATAGTTGGACCTGTGTAGCTGCTATTTGCTTTTATGGAATCACAGGTTACAGGTTTTTGAATAAGATAGATAAACGTTTATATTTCAGCCTGCTGGCCATACAAAATTGATTTGCTTACACTTCCATTTTTTTACAGAATTTTCCTAAAACTAACCCTTGAAAACTAACATCCATCCATACCTTATCTCTAAGACCGCACGCTCTTATCGCCTTGCCTTCCTCGCTTCGCGTCGCCTCGCTCGTATGTCCCTACTTTCTCGCATTACCAAACTCTGCTTCCGCAGCTAATTCCTAATACTTATCTACTATTTACAATATTTACAAATTACTTATATCTACATCCTCTCCTATTTACAATCTTTCCTTCTCCATTCCTCTTCCTCCTTCCTTCTCTTCTTCACCATCTTACCCAACACTCCCTTCACCCATGCTACTGCCCTTTTGTCCCCCCTTTCATGCATCAATACCACCATGCTTATCCCACTCCTTTCCACCTCTACGCACTCCTCAAACCAGTGCTCCACTCTTGCATCCCCCTTCCCACACAGTTCACACACCCTCTCCTCCCTAGAGAGTCAGAAACTATTGAAATCCTCCATGCACCCACATCTTATCCTCGCCATAAGCTCCTGACTTTCTTTCTCTCCTTTCTCACACAAATATTGCGCTCTCGCCCTTGGCATAATCCACACATAGTCCCCGTTAAACCTTGAATCTTTTATTCTCTGTTTCCCTGTTATCTTCTCTCTCTCCATGCCGTTTTTCTTAACCAACTCATATACCTTCCTTCCTTCCTCGTGCATCCTCCTCAATTCATCCATCTGCAGTCCATTCGTTCTAAAATACCTTTCCCTTTCAGCCTCCATCTTCCCATCCACTCTCCTGTTCTCCTTCTCCCACCAACACTCCCTAACCAGCTTACTTCCCCCCTCTTCCAAAAATATCTCCTCATATTTACACGCCCTACTCCCCGCTAGAATCCCTACACACGTTCTCCCCGTCTCTCTCCTGAGAATATAATTAGGCGTGTTCCGTGCCAACACCAGTGTCCGCTTTACATACCTCTCCTGTGTCCTATTTACCTCTTCACTTTCCTTCAACCCCCACATCTCTACTCCATACAATAGCACACTCATCACTAGTGAGTCAAACAATTTCATTCTCCTTCCAAAATCATCTGCGAATAACTTCTTTCCGAACCCCCACACCTGCCTCATCACCACATTTGCCCCCCTCACTCTCTCTTTTATGTGACCATCCACTCCCGCATTCCTCCGAAACAAGAAGCCCAGGTACACAAACTCTTTCACCTTCTGCACCGCCTTTCCCTTCCACTTTCACTCCCCTTCCTTATCCCTTCCACCTCCTTTTCTGAACACTATAACCTTGGACTTTTCCACATTCAGCTCTAACCTGTTCTTATCCAGGTATGTTCTCAACCTCTTCATCATCTCCTTTAAGGCCTCCTCGCTTCTTGCCAGCAACACTATGTCATCTGCATACGGTAGTGAGCAAATTCTAACCCCTCCTATCCTGAATCCTTCTCCCACCGCAGCCTCCAGCTTACTTTCCATATCCGCAATTAAAATCGCAAAAAGCGTTGGGCAAGATCCCCTTCTCTTACCTTATCTTTGGTCTCTTAATATATCTCCCTTACCCTCTCGATCAGGCCTTTCTCCGCTCCCCTATCCTCCATCGCCACCCACAAACTCCCCTACCCACCGAAGAAAACGCGCCTTTAAGATCCACAAAAAACGCGTACACTCTTGAGCCCTTTTTCGCTAATTCTCGATCCACCACGTGCTGCAGAACGTAGATATTGTCGATAGCACTGCTACCCGCCCTAAAGCACGCCTGCGTCTCCGGCAATATTCCTTTCCCCTCGACATCCTTCCGCAGCATCTCCGCCACCACCATCGCGTATACTTTATACGCCGTATTCAATAGCGTGATCCCTCTATAATTATCCTGTCGATTCCTGTCTCCTTTTTTATACAGTGGCACTATTAACCCTTCTGTCCATCCTCCTGGAAATCACCCCGTCCAGCCCTGCTGCTTTTGACCTTGTTAACTTCCTTATCTGTTTCTCTATCTGCTCGTCATTCAACTCCTCCATCTCTGCCTCCCCCGTTCTTCTACGCCCACCATCTCTCTTCCTTGAATCTGAGCCCTGAAATGATTCTTTAAAAAACTCCTTCCACTCCTCACTCCCTATCTTCTCGCTTATCCCCACTCTACGCTTCCTGAACCTATTTATTATCTTCCAGGCGTCCCCCTCTGTCTTAACATTTTCTAACTCCTCTACCAGATCTTTCTCCTTTTCCTGTTCTTTCTTCTTACACATCAATCTAAACCTCTTCCTCATTTCTACGTACTCCTCCCTTTTCGCAGTACCTATTCCCACTTCTTGTACTTCTTCTTCACCTTCCTTTTTATCTTTTTACATTCTCTACCCCACCACGGCTTCACCATTCCTTTCTTCTTCTTTTTGAATACCACACTTCTTCCCCACCTTGCCTTCCGCCGCTCTCACCTCTTATTCACAATCCTAATGGCTGATGGTCTGATTCTACACTCCCTTTCCATAGAATCTTTCTGCCTCCTCCCACCCTTGCATATTTATGACTACAAAGTCTATCACCGAGACCCCCACCTTACTTACATATGTTTATTCTCCCTCTTCGTCCCCAGTTGCCATACCATTCGCCACCGCCCAGCCTCTATCCTCCATCTAGTTCCTTAGAATCTCCCCCTCCTCATTTATTATCTTATCCTTCGATTTCTTTTCAAAGCTTTTCATACCCTTCTCTCTTTCGCCTAGCAATTCTTCAACCCTTTCTTTGATTCTTTCCATCCCATCCTTAATGTACACTGTCAAAAACTTACACGTTACCCCTTCTATATTTACTTCCCTCATTTGCACTCCCTCCCCCTCTTCCTCTCCATGAACTTCATCCTCTAATCTAGCTCTAACCCCCGTTATAATCCTCCCACTAGCCCTTCCTTCCTTCTTCACTTTGACCGCCTTCTGGAGTCTCCACCTATACTCTACCAGTCCCACAACATCAAAGTCCTGGATATACCTCCAGAACTCCTCATCCTTCTTCTTTACCCCTGCTACGTTCCAGTACAGCACCTTCACTACTCCTCTACCCTGCATTACCCCCACCCCCTACTTCTTACGAAACAGATTCCCCTGCACTTCCTTCAACACCTCTTTCTCCTCGTCCCACACCCACATTTTCTAGTCTACTTTTATTTTCCGATGTCCTACCTTCGCCGATCTCCCTTCACTCCTCTCCCTCCTAGCCCTGCCGTACAGCATTCTCTGCACATCCCTTTCCTTTCTCGTCAAATCGTGATCTATAAAAACTCCCTTACCCTTTATCCTATTCTTATTTCGCATTACCCCCAACTTTTCTTCCCAGCTCTCCAACCGTCACTTCCTTCTCCTTTCTCCCCTGACTTAACTTTCCCTTCCATACCTTTAACCCACTCTATGCTCTGTAGCAGTGCTTCCACGCCCTCCCTTTCTTCCCAGGCCTTTAGCTTCAACCCTCTTATCACAATATTATTTCTCCTGTCTGCCTTCTCTTTTCTCTCCATTCTCAACTCCATTGCCCTTATCCTTTTCCTATCCGCCCTCTCCTCCTTTTCATTCCTACGCTCTCCCACTTTCTCTTCTATCATATTCTCTACCCTCTCCCAAATACCTTTAATCTCGCCTCCCCACCCCCGTCAGCTACTTCCATTTCCGTCCTGCCCCAACATTCTCAAGCCTTTTTTCCGTCCTTTCCTTCCACACCCAAATCTCCTCTTCCATCTGCCTTATTTTAACTTCTTTTTTCTCTTTTGTTACCCTCTCTAACCCTTCTACTCTCTCCCTCAGCTCTTTCACCTCCTTTTTCCATTTCTCATCTTTGAATCTCAAGTCCTCCCTCATGCCTTCCATATGCTCCTTAGTCCCCCTTACGTCCTCCCTCATCCCCCTGATCTTGCTTAACAGCATCCCGAGAGCCTCCTTCTCCGACTTTCCCTTCATTTGGGGGGGGGGGGTGACCTACTTGTTCTCCCGTTTTTCTTAAACGGACTCTCTATCTCGCTTTTCTCCGGACTCTCTTGGCTGTCTTTCTTCCTCTTCAAGAGATCCTCTCCGTCACTTGCGCTAGACGCTCTCCCCTTACCTTCTCACTTCCTTCGTTCCCATCGTTCCGCTTTCTCCCTCCCCCCGACGCGCCGCTCGACACCGGACCACGCGCTGTTGGCCGTCGTGGCACGTGGCAAATTTCCTCCCCGTGAATTTCACTACCAGCACTGCCAGCACTGTCACTGCCAACCTCCCGCTCTGCCGTCGGTAACTGGGACCTCTCCATGCAGTAGCCTCCGCAACCGACAGATGTCTCTGAAGAATGCTGCCGTCTATCGCCGCCAAATTTTCCCTTTATTTCCCTTTTTGTTTTTTCAATTCCTCACAGCCCCTGCAGACACGCCTTTCTCTCTCTTGACATCCCCCAACCCTGCGAGAACCACCCTTGACCCCTCGAAGGCCCAAGACTCCTGACCACAAACTCCCCCGATTCCTTGCCAACCTAACCTCACTTTCACTATCTAACTAAATCCCACCTCACACTTACGCTAAAAATTACTTTTTATCTCTTCAATTCACCCCACACAGCCCTACTCACCTCCTAGGCTTCCACCCATATCAATTTTTATTTAATTTTGCAATTTTATGTTATGAGTATTAAAAGTAGAAGAAACAATATCGGAAAGTAAAAAGATTTGTTTTTAATTTATATATGTCGGATATGAATTAGAAAAATATATCATATGTAAATTAATTTAAAAATAATATATCAAAAGTGCGAAATCAGTCAGAAAATATATACTGCAAACTATACTCGAAAACGAAAAAGAAATAATTTCCTTTGAGCAGCTTTATTAGCTACATATCACTTATAGGAATTTTATAACTTTCTGATTCGGTTATTATATCGACAATGATTGGGTGTTGCAGTCTTTAACTTTAGAATTCACCCCCGCAAATGATGCTCACGCTGGAAGTGATATCAGATCCCAGAATTGGGAATTGTATCCCAAAATCTTCAAAAAAATTGAGAGGAAGCTAGACACCCCCAAAAGAAATCGAAATTAGAAAAACTTAAAAACTCTGCTGATAATAATTGTTTTAAACATATTTTGCTCACGCGCGTTATACTATAGATTTTTAGATTAATCTAGAATTCCCGTGTTGTTTATTTAAACAACACGTTCGTTCGACAACACTTTTTCGACCAGGGTCGCTGATCAATCTCTCTAGTAAGCACCTCAGGCGAAGAGCTTTACAAAGTCATAATGTAAAGCACTCCAATCGGACCGATTAGTATCCAAGGTGTTTTGTTTCAGGCGTAATTCACTCCACTGGCACTCTTCATCATGCATTTCTTATAAACTATATCTCGCCACACTTTCTGCCCACGCATACCTCTCTAGCTTCCTTTACGTCCATGCATTTCCTCATTTACTCTTGTGTTTCTAGAACTTTTTATATCTTTCCGAATTAGGGTCTCATTCACATATTCCAAACACTCTTTCCTCGGTATGCCTCTGGGTATACGCTACCATTTATCTTACGTCGATATACTTGTTTCGTCAGTCGCTTATCTTTCATTCTCTCAACATGCACAAACCATCTCAACAAACTTCTTTCACTTTTATCAAACAGTGTCTCCTCTACACCACATTCTTTGAGGATTCTCTTGTTACTGACTTTGTGCATTAGCGTTTTACTGCACACAATGCACAGGTATGTCATGTTCAGGTCTCGCTACCGTACAGCACAGTAGGTCTGAATATAGAATTATATATCGCCAGTTTAGCTTTGTCTAATATATTTTTACTTTTGACAATGGATCCTACCCTGCCGATAACCTTCTTACCCTTATAATAAATTTAAATTAAAAATTCAAAGATTTTTCGGGTTTCAAT
>CAKNYM010049219.1:0-31618 GCA_932195095.1 Andricus curvator | reverse complement strand
TATCTTCTCAACCTCTTCATCATTTCCTTTAAGGCCTCCTCGCTTTTTGCCAACAACACTATGTCATCTGCATACGCTAGCGACCAAATTCTAACCCCTCCTATCCTGACTCCTCCTACCACTCCGGCCTCCAGCTTACTTTCCATATCCGCAATTAAAATCGCAAAAAGCGTCGGGCTAAGCGGAGACCCTTGTCTTAACCCCCTATCCATCCAGAATCCCTCCGAAATCCCCTGTCAATTCACTTGAATTCTGTTGAATTCGCCTTAAATTTTGTTTTTCCCCATTTCACTCAATTTCATGAAAATTTTTTTGTGTTTTAAATTTTTTTCAATCTACTTAAATTCTTATGAATGCAACCAAAGTCTCCTGAGTTCCCTTGAATTCTTCTAAAGTCACTCCCAGCTTATTTAAATTAAGGGAATTTTTTTATTTCTAACAGTTAATTTGAATTGTTTGTTCAATAACTTGAATGATTTTTAATTCTGATGAATTTATCGTGAATTTGTTCTTACTATAGGAATATTTAAACTATAAAAAATGTGTATTTCGAAATTCAGGATTTTCTATCCCCCGGTATAAATATTTTTAATTTATTCATTATAGAAAATATCCTCTTTGTATTTCAGAAGAAATTCTTTAAATATGGTTTCAGGGGGAAAATGTTCGGGGGTACTTCAGACGATTTATTGTAATTAAATTCAAAACTTTCGTATTCTTAGCCCGATAACATGTTCAAACCGTTTTTTTTTTCGTCTTTTATAAGATTTACAGCTTATTCCTCAATAAATAAAAAAATAATTTTTCCGTCATGGGCATGATAAAATCGCTTTTTGACACATTTCTTCGTTTCGTAAAGTGGCACATTATGTGGTTAATCCTCACAACTCTCTTAACCCTTGTGTTGCCACCCAAAAAAACTCACAGCATCTGCCACCCGGGTACCTGGGTACCCCGCCCACGAAATTGTTGTTAAAAGTCCATTGTAACTTAAAATAACTATGTGTATTCAATTAATATTTAATTATTCATATTCTAGGAAGGTATTTCTACGTGAATATCACAATTTAATTATGTGCAGTGACCTTGATAGTACTGAAACAGGTATAAAACGTGCGCAGCTACATCGTAAATTTCTTGTTTCCGAGAAGGCTAGGTGTGTTGAACATAAACAATTAAAAATGTATATATTTTGTTATTATTTATAAAAAAATCCATATTTACTTTATATATTATTATAACAAACTTTATTTTTATGATATACTGTACGAAAATCATTCTTTCTCTGTCGGGGTACCCGGGTGGCTCAGCCGTGCTTTTTTTCAATTGCAAAATATTTCAAGCTAAAAAATTCATAAAAATATGTGCAATGCAAATTTCGATAGAGAATCAGTTCAATCATGTAGATTCGAGAAGCATTCGGCCTATCTTTATTAGAAAAAAAGTTATTTAACAAAACGTATGCCGATGAGTACCCGGGTACCCGGGTGGCAACACAAGGGTTAAAAAGACTTTATGGCGCAATTTTTATTTTCAGTTGAAACAGCGCATCAAAACTGCTGTATAAAGTCATTTTAGGGCAGTCCTCAACCCTAAAACCCCAGTCTTACGCCCCTATCACATAAAATACTATTCTAGGGATGAAAGAATTTTTTATCTTTAAATTTTTATTTTATTGTTTTGTTTAATCGAAAAGTGATACAATTAATTTACAGACGTAAAACGGCCCAGCGGAACGTCTAAACAATTAAAAAAAAAAGGAAACGTATAGCGGCATTTTTTCACAAAAAGGAAGAAATTCAAGCGGTAGCATTTGTGGTTTTCTTATATTTTTCATTCTAATAAAGGCTCTCACTCTCCTTAAGATTAATCATTAAAATAATATTTTGTGAAGCGAGTTCAATCTTCTAGGAAAATGTTCTGTTTGTAACAATTAGAATTTCCTTCTCAGCAGACGTCTCTGCTATTGCCTCCAGGTATATGATTTTCTGGATGCTGCACACTAACACACACACACAATTCCGCCTGCTAAAACGAACATCCCCATAATTAGGGAGATAAACAGCTTTAAGCGAAATTGTGTTTGTTTTGTTGAAAACGGAAATTATTTCGGGAGCCTGTTGTGTTTGAAACTGATACAGACGGAAAACAAGATGCTCTGAAGCAAAGTGTTTCACAGATTAGAAACAAGGCGACAAATAATCAAATGTACGTATCTGAAGAAAAAACAATAATCAGAGTAATATTGCTCCGCTGTTACCTAATTTTAATTTACAATTAAATCTGGTGCTTCTTATATAACTATTACATAATAATATGATTTGATCGGTAACATGCATATTTACAGTAACATAGCTGTTATAACAATGTTACGTAATTGCTACATTATCATTGTCTAAAACGTGAAAATGTAGAATAAAGTATAAACAATGGTTTCATCTCGATTTTCATCATCTCATGAAAAATGTTTGAGGAATATACGAATTAGTCCTAATTTTTTTATTTCAACTTCCTTGAGTCCCTTTTAAGGTCCATCAAAAACTTTCCCATGAAAGTGTAATAAGGATTTCGCGAAATATTGGCCTGCATTATTACGTTTTCTTTTCATTTTCAGGATTTCCTAGGTGAAGCCCTTATATCCAGTCTCAGATGTCCATCCATCTGCAGGACTATGCCGATAATGAGATCCCTGTTAAAAATTTTCTACCTATCCTTTTTTTTTTTGGTGGGCTAAAATTAAAGCTTTTGGCACGTGGAATTGCGATAAGAAATAAAGTTTTCTATGATATAGTGTCTTTGTTTTGTTATTAGTGGTTAAAAACTAGAAAAAGTTTAGAATTTTTTTCTGACATGGCCCTGACAGTATTTTTGTTTTAAATAAAAGATGTTCAATTATAATTGGACATGAATGGGACTATAAAACAGGGGTATATAGGTAATAACTATATAATTATTTTAATAAATGCCGGAGTGAATAAAAGTTAAATAGGGTAAATCTATTTTAATTCGCCGATGTCGATGGCATCCTAATTTCAATAAATTTTAAGACTTATATAATTATCAAAGCTTTCGTAACTTATTTATCACAACAATTTTTTAAATTACGTTTTTTTTATTTACCAAATTGATTTTTAGGTGCAGAAAAATGTAACACGTGCATTGAAGAATTGAGAAGGTGTCAAATTCTACCATTTAAAATGGAATTGAATAAAGTCAGACGTACGCAGCGGTCTTTAAACTTTGATATAACATAAGCAAATGTAACTTTAACATGAAATATTGAGCGAAAATTGTATTTTAAAAATAACTATAGAGCATTGCCGCATACAAAACTTTTAAAGCGTTGTTAAAATTTATTTATTTAATTTTTGTAATTAAAACTTACCTCATAATGTTCATTTTTCATCACAATTTTTAGCCCTTTTTTAATTTTCGATGCTGATATTAAAAATTGCACTTTTAAATTCGTCACTTCGGAGGCTTTGTTCATTTTTGGAGTGAATATCTTGTAGGGACCAAAATGAAAAAAAAATTCTGTTAAAGTTGGTAATATTTCAAAACTTAAATTTCTCGCAGTTGAATCACGAAAAACAATTTCACCTTATGTTAGTTGATACTTCGTTTAACCCAAATTCAAAAAAGAATTATTTTGAGCTATTTTTAATATTGCTATTTCAGTAGAAAACGGCACTGGCCCAACGCAAAATTTTCAATTAATAAATGAACAAAACGTCCAAAGTGACAAATTTTGAAGTGCAATTTATAATATTTCAGCATCAAATATTGAAAAAGGGCTTCAATTCTGATGAAAAAAAAACCTTATAAGGTAATTTTGCGATTTTTAATACGCTTCGAAAGTGTTGAAAAGTAATATTTTATTTATTCTTATAATACATTTTTCGCGTATTATTTTATAATAAAAAAGTTAGAAAAATAGATTTTTTTGTTATTTTTCAGTAAGTTCCATTATTTTCTCTTAATACTTATTTCTTTAACTGAATTCTAATTGTTTAAACAATGCGACAATTAGGCTATGGCCTGAGTAATAAATGTAAGTACCTATTTCACAAATTTTTTAATACATAGTTTTTATTGTTCTCATTTATTAAAAAAATTATTTTTAAATAATTGTGGTATAATAATGCGTATAAATAATCGGTATATATTTTCGTTAGTAACTCAATTTTCAGCACTGTTTACAAAATTTCATCAGACAAAGTACTTTTCGTACTCTCGTATTATTGCATAAAAAATATCATAAAAATACTGTTTGCTAGATTTGTCCTGTCAAAAGTTAAAATTAAACAATTCTAAATTGTTTAAATAGGAAATGAATAACAGAAACGAAAAAATTGACATTCATTAATAAGGCCAAAGCATTAGGAAAATACCATTAATTCGCGATATTATGGATAATAAATTGATCAAACAAAAAAAATTGTTGAAGCAAATAGCTGTAAGTTGATTCTATAATTACTGCTAAAATAGTAAAAACCTGTGTTTTTCTAGATCCTCCTATCAAAATTTGAATCTGAACAGTTTTTAATTATTTAAATAATAAACAAACAACTGAAACAAAAACATTCTATTCATTGTTTAGGTTATTCCATTTAAAAAATACTATTTATGTGCGATATTCTATAAAAAAATGTTAATAAATAAAATTTGTTTAGAAAATTAAAAATGATTTTACAAATACACAAGAACTTGTATTTTATTCTTTCACGAGGATCTATGAAAAAGAAGGGAAAAAGTAATAATTAAGGCCGAAAAGGACGAAAAGACGGAATTTACAAAAATGTCTTGCTCTCCATGTTATTATTGAGAAAAATTTCAGGAGGTGGGCGCACGCCTTAATATTACATTTAAAAAAACGTGTTCACATTTTTGGGAACCTAACAAAATGGGGTGGGAGGGGGAGCCGTTAGCAAAATTTGAATCTTTAATTTTTTCCAGTAACTTACGAATCCTTACTTACTACTCCTCTTCCAGATTATATTTTTAAAATATGCTAATTGAAACCTGTTTGGCTATTAAAATTACTTTTCATTAATTCTTTTACAAATTTGTTAAATCCCTTCAAATGTTTTGAGTAATCTGAAAATTCCTTAAAATCCTTTGAATTTCATGGGTATTGTTCATAATCTCTTGAAATTCCTTTAAATCGATTGAGCACCCTGGAGGTCTCTTGAAATCCTTTAAAAACTGTGGAAATCCTTCAACATTTTTTGAGATTCCTAGAAATCTGATGAAATCCTTGAAATTACTTGAAATCTTTAAAATCCCCTAAAAATCCATTAAAATCCTTTACAGTCCATGGGAATCCCTTTAAATCTCCAAAAATCGGTTAAAATCTTCAGAATTCCGTGAAATATTTCGAAATATCACGAGATCCGTTAAAATCTTTGAAATGCCTTTGAAATTCATTGAAATCTTTAAAATATGCAGGAACCTCTTGATATCCCTTAATCCTTTAAAAGACATTAAAATTCCTCAAAATCCCTTAAAATCCTTTATCATATTTGGAAATCGTCTGAAATTCCGTTAAATCTTTTTAATTCTTACGGAATCCTCTGAAATCCGTGGATATATTTTGAATGATTTTAAATCTCTTAAATCCCTCAAAATCTTTTAAAATCCTCTTTGTTTGAAAATTGAACAATTTTGTTAAAAATTCGTCTTTTGGGTTAAAAATTCAACAATTTTGATAGAAAATTAATCTTTTTTGTTTGAAAATTCAACTACATATGAAATTTAAAACAATTAAAATTAAATGATAATTAGTTTTTTGTCTTAAAATTTAACTATTTCATTTTTAGTAGAAAATTTATCCTTTATAAATTAAAAATTCAACTATTGGATAGAAAGTTTACGTATTTTGTTGAAAACTTATTTTTTTGGGTAGAAACTTAATCTTCTTTATTGCGGATTCATCTTTTTGGTTGAGGATTCAACTATTTTATTAAAAATCCTTCTTTTTTGTTAAAATTCAAGTGGTTGAAAGTTCTTTCTTTTTCAAATAACTTTTTGAACTAAAAACTCTGTTGCTTCAGAATTCAACTATTTTGTTAGTCATCCTTTTTGGTCGAAAATTTTCTTTTAAGTAATGCAGTCCTTTTGGGATTAAAATTACATCTTGTATTATCTTTTTTATTCAGTGATATTTCTTGGTTAAAAATTCAACATTCTTCTAAAACATTTGTCACTTTGGCTTGAAAATGTAACTATTTGTTTCAATTTTCATATTTTTTGAATGATAAATTCGATTATTTCGTTCAAGATGCATATTTGTGGGTTGAAAATTCAACTGTTTTGTCAAAGATTTAACCATTTTGTTAAAAATTTAATTATTTTGTTAAAATTTCAATTATTTTGTTAGTCACCTTTTTTGATCGAAAATTCAACTGTTTTGTTGAAAATTCGTCCTTTTCGATTGAAAATTCATCCTTTATGATAGAAAACTGATCTTTCTGGATGAAAATGAACTTTTTATTGAAAATTCAACATTCTTCTAAAAATATCGTCTTAATGTCTTGAAAATTCAACTATTTGGTTGAATCCAACTTTTTGTTGTTGAATTTTAATATGTTTTGTTTAAAAATTCGACTATCTGTTTGAAAATGCATATTTGTAGGTTGAAAATTCAACTATTAGGTCAATGATTCAAGTATTATTTTGTTCGAAGATTCTAACTATTTTGTTAAAAATGGAATTATTTTGTTGAAAATTCAACTGTTTTGTCTTTAATCTTTCTTGGTCGAAAATCTAACTGTTTTGTTGAAAATCCATGCTTTTGGAATGAAAATTTATGTTTTATGCTAGACAAGTCATCTTTTTTGGCTAAAAATTCATTTTTTGCTTGGAAATTTAACTGTTTGGTTAAAAGTTCAACTACATTAATTTTATTTAAAAAAATGTATTCCCCTGTTATTCCCCTATTTTCGCAAAATCCGTGGTTTGCCGACGACAACGTTACTTTCTGGGAGGAGAGGAGTAAGACAAAAGTACCGTCGTCAATGAGGGGGGGAGGGGGGTAAAAAAGCCAAAAATTGGTAACGTAGTTTATGGACGAAACCAAAGGTCGAAGTATACTTTATATATATTGTATAATATATTTTATTATAGATTATATATTTATATATAATCTATTGTAACAAGGTACCATTTGACAATCGTATCAAGAGGGTGTTGTTTGTAAAGTAAAAGACTATCTTTGATCAAACAACACATTCGAAATTGCCAAATGAAGCAACGAAAATGCATCTATTCATCTATTCCCTTTGTCACAAGACTTATCTAGGAATGTAGTATGTAGGTGCTTTCGTCAATGCGTGGCATGCAGAACACTCAGTCGTCACGATGGTGACGTGCTTGAATTCATACGCGTATCCTCAAACCGAAACCACGATTCGCATCCGCAGTATCTGTGGTATCGCGAAGCACGCACCAATGCGTTAACCCACTGGCCCACTGTACGCGCTATACCGTATCAAATACGTACATATACCCTTGTCAGAGATGCGCTTCACAACTAAGGTCAATCGACTAGTACTGCTTAAAAATAAATGAAGTCGGAAAAACAGGTTTTTGTGCAACCTGCACTGAAAATATGTCTTTTCGTGCATGTAAGTGGCTTTTTCCCGCCCGGAGACGAAGCGGACTGAAAGTAGTCCTTTCCGCCCGCTTCTTTAGTCTCCGGGCAAAAAACGCTACTTTGCGCCCGCTTCACAGGCTCTCAAAATCAAACTTTGGTTGCAGGTAATGGAAAAAACCACTGTGCGCACCATATTGGCAGAACGCGATAAACTTGATGCGCATTACGCAATGTATTATTTTGTATTATTTTGCAATAATTACACTATTCTTGCATTTCTGACACCATTTCCGAAATGTTGATTTTTTAGGAGGCCCAAAACTAACCTTTTTGTGGCTTTGACGTGTTTTTTACATAAAGTTTATGTTAAGGAGTCAAAGTTGGATGATAGTTATTGTTGGCAGTGTGAATTACTTAGTAGATTACAATAAATAAATGAACACACATGTATATGAATTTGATACATATATTTTAGATAGACAAATTCTGATGTTACATTAAAAGAATGAAATAAATGAAACCGAACCGAAATATAACTTTATGCTTCAATGGACAAGCTGAGACTGAAGTCTGAAACCTGTGGAAAGAAGGGCTAATACCCTCAGCCACTGCATAGCTACCTGAGTACAATAATTAGTCTCTGTAGAGTCCAAAGTATGAATCGTCGTTGTTTCCAACAGTTATACTAACAATAGCGAATCTAAGTTATATTTTTTGAAATTAAGAAATGATGAAAGAGATAAATTTATACGAAAACGTAATGTAATTGAAGGAAGTCGACATTACATTAGAAAGAGCATCGACCCCCCAGACCCTTCGCATGTTAAATCATATTTTCCGACCCGTGAACATTGCAATATTCATTTAACATTTATTTTGTAAAAGTGGTTGCATAATATTGACACAGCTGTTACTTCACAATTTAGTATTTCATAAAATCGTTACAAAAAGCTTCGTTTGCGTTACGTAATATGAATTTAACATTAATTTAATACTGGTTCAAATACAATAGCTGTAATTCCTTCTTTTAAATTGCTGTAATCTTTCTAATCCATGTGGAATCTTGGCCTAATCTCTAAAATATTTTCCTCATCCGTGTAATAATGTTTATGTAATTCTTTTTTGTAATTTATGTAATCTTTTGGAATGACGTGTATTTTTTGTAAACCTTGAGTATTATATGGCAAAGGGTTGAACAGTATTGAAATCTGGTATACAAGCTTTTCTGAAAGCTTTTAAATCTCTGTGCAATATCTTAGAATCTTTAAAATCCTTGCGAAATATTTTTAAATCCTTGTAAAATCCTTTGAAAATTTTTGAAATCTTTTAAATTTTTTTGTAAAACTTATTTTCTTGGTTGAATTGTGAACAAATTTTGTCCAATAATTAAAATATCTGAACTACAGGAAATATCAATAAATACAACTGTATTCTTTTTAAAATCTTGAAATCTGGTTTATACTCAAAAGTCGTCGAGTAGTCAACCTCTGGGTAATCCATGAATAGGCTTGATGCAATCTCTAAAATCTTCGACAAATCCTTCTAATATCCGTGTAGTTTTCTTGTAGTCTTCATAATCGTGTTGCGCTTTTTGATGTTTCAAGTTTCGAAATTAAGTGCTAGAAAAAGACTTGAAGCAAACAGGTGATTGTTATTTCTATTTTTTTCGAGATTTTTTAATACCGAATTTATATATCAAATGAAGCAGGTTCAACAATCAACACTTGAAGACGCAGAATCACTTGTTGGCGGAATACTTTGTTTTTTATAGGAAACTAGGCGATAGATATTTTTCCGATTTGCAAAAAAAATGTCTACGAAGTCACGCGTATCTGAATGTTGTACATTGTTTTTCAAAAGATCACAAATTTGTTCTTTAAACCTCTATATCTTTTTACTTAATGGAGTTATTGTAGATTTCTTTACAGATTCTAGTAGCGTTTTTTATGAAAAACTTAAGATTCGATTTTCTCAAAAAGCCCACACTTATATTTTTGCTATGTGTTTTGTTAGAGTAGTATATTTGGGGTAATATGGAACACGGTTTAATATATAACAAAGGGCAATGTGGAACGCAGTGTAATGTCAGGTATGGAGTAATGTGACACATAGTATCTATGTTTTTAGTTAGTTTAGTATATTGAGTACCATATTGTACCATCTTATTCAAAAACATATATGAAATTGGGTTATATTTTTGATTAGGGTAGTATGTTTGGGGTGATATGAAACGTGGGGTAATACGTAATCTGGAGTATGTGGCACATGGGGTAATGTGGGACTTACGGGAATGTGGCACATAGGGTATATGTTTTTGGTTAGTTCAGTATATTTAGTAGAATATTGTACTATCTTTTCCAAAAACATATACGAAATTGAGCATATGCTTTAGTAATGGTAGTATATTTAGTAAAATATTGTATTACTTTTTCTAAAAACATCCTCGATTCCTGAAACAGCGGCCGCGGCGGCGGCGAGATCTTTTTATAATATAAAGAGATAGAAATAAAAAAAACAAATAGAATAACCCACCTCTGGCGGGCAAGCACGAGTATAACATGAAGCAACTTTGTCCTCGTGATGAGATTGTAGGATCGTGAACCGTGTATCTGTATGTTGAATGACGGCTTACCAGAATACACCGAGCGACGGGATAAAGACTGACACACAAAGGGGGTGTTGCGCCGCCTCGTACGCGTGTCCGACGTCCGTCCGTCGCGTCGCCTATCAGTGCAATTACAAGTCGGTTTGTAGCCAACGGTCAGTGTCCGGCCTCATAAAACCATCCGGTCGTGCGCGTGGCAAAAGGGGACGAAAAGCCGGAAAACGGAAAGAGGGCGGGGGGGTACCTGCACAACTGGAAGAAGCGGATATTAGTGAGGGTGGCACAGAGGGTTGCGGAATATGGTAGAGGGAGAAAGTCTGAGCCAATTATCGAAATGATTCCTGTATCGGATACATACTAGGATACCAGATTGTGTGGGAGGAAATGAAGGAACATTGACGGTCTGCGTCATTATCCCAAATGAAACGTATCTACAGCGCTTCGTAATCCGATGAATCACTATTGTGAAAGCAAGCTTACATTCCCACCATCCAGCCTAAATTAACACCAACAAACATGACTTTCTAGGATTAGCCTTAATTTGTACCTTTTTCACAAAATTGCTATTCTGTACTCGATCTTAAATGAAGGTTAGTTTACAATATCAATTACTCAATATTGATACTACATCACTGAGAAAAATTGATGGTAACTGTGACTTTTAACGAAAAGTTGAACTATGTTTGTAAATCTAAAGAAACACTTTTTTAAGGTGAAAAGAAATAATTTTCAGAGCCATAGAGATTTATAGCCCAATCCGCATAGGAAAATTAGAATTTTTCTCTCAACCTGAAATTCCAAATTTTCTAAAACATTCCCTGTTGGTGCTCTGAATCTGTTAGTCTTACAGAAGTGAGAGAATAACTTTCAGATTAATTTTTTCAACTAAAAGTTCAACTAGTCCAGTTTGAAGATTCATCATTGTAGTAGAAAATGCATCTCTTTAGTTGAAAATCCAAATATTTGGTAGAAAGTTAATTATTTTTGGTCAAAAAGTTTACTATTGAATTTTTGGTTGAGAATTTATCTTTTTTGGTTGAAAATTTTATTTTTTGGTTAAATATTTAATTATTATTCAATTATTTTGTTAAAAATGCAATAATTTTTCTAGAACATTATGTTTTTATTTCTTTGAAAATTCAACTATTTTGTTGAAAATTCTTCTTTTTGGGGGAATTATTGAACTTATTTTTCAGAAATTCAACTATTTAGTTTAAACTCAACTTTTTTTTAAATTCATTTTTTGCGGGTTAACACTTCAGTTGTTTCGTGGTAAATTCGCCTTTTTGTCTTGCAAATTTAATAATTTTATTGACATTTTTTTCTCTTTTGACTGGAAGTTCTTTCTTGCTTGAAAATTGAACTCTTTTGTTGAAAACTCGTCTCTTCTGGTACAAATGTCATCTTTTTGTGTTAAAAATGCAACAGTTTGGTTGAAAATCCGCTTCAATTGAAAATTAAAATATTGTGGTTAAAAATTGTTCTTTTCAGGTTGAACTAAACGTTATTTATGAAATTCTGATATTTTATACGATTCTCAAATGTACATAGATAAAATTTACTAGGGTATGGATATGGCTTTACTCAGGGAAGTCGAACCCTTACTATTCTACTAAACCACCCTTGCACATTAAATATACCCTTGAAATGAAGAAATAAATCATAATTCAACTACTCGTTTGGATATTGAACTCCTTTGTCAAAAATTCATTTTTTGTTTGTTAAAAATTCATCATTTTAGTTGAAAATTCATCTCTTTGGTTGAAAATTTAACTATTTTGTCGAAATTTTTTTTTTTATTAAATTTTTAACTTAAACTTTGACTATTCCATCTACGGTTCAAAATTTCTCCTTTATAACCGAAACTTTAACTTTTTAGTTCAAAATTCATCATTTTTACTTAAAAATTCAACTACTTGAATCAAAGTTCAACTCCTTTATTCAAAATTTTTGTTGTTGTTGAAAATTTATCTTTTTTGTTGGAAGTTCTCTCTTTTTTCGGTTGAAAATTAATTTTTTCAACTGAAAATTTGACTCTTGTATTTTTTGTTTTTTTTTCATTCGTTTTTTTTTTTATTTGAAAGTTTTTTTCAACTGAAAATTTAGCTACTCCACTTTTGGGTAAAAAATATTAATTTTTTATTTAAAAATTCAACTATTTGTTTGAAAAGTGATCTTTTTTAGTTCGAAAATTAACTATTTGGTTGAAAATTGATCTTTTGCAATTGAAATGTTTAATTTTTTTTTTATTAATTGAATGTTTATAGTCGCATCGACTGCTAGGGTCATTAGTGACTGTACTATAGGGTTAATTATAAACTGTAAGGTATATGTGGGGTAGTATACCAAGGGACAGAAGCGAAACTTTCTGAAAACACATCCAGCCTCGCTTCATGCTTCGGTAATCGAACCCGCGCCATCGTGGCTACCAAGGCTGCAGTGTTGTAACATAAGACAATGACGATACAATCTGTGCCACGATGACTCCCTAATTTTAAATATTGTTGTTTTTAAATTTAACGTTTTCTAAAACACTTTCTGTTGATCCTTGGAAATCGTAAGTCTTCCAGAAGTGGGAGTCAAAAGTAGGTAAATCTGTGGAATCACTTTTAGAACGAAGAAAAATAAAAAAATTTCTATAAGCCTTGCTAACTGGGTAACATATTTCCAATTTTTGTTCTTGTGCTAAATTTCAAATAGACTGAGCTCACCAATGACAATGTGATGACATGAAATTATGATCACTTGAAATCAAAAATTGAACACTAATAACAATATTATGTAATATGTGTAACAAACATTGTACACAACTTTTTTTTAATTTTAAATCATCCAAATCGTTATGATTTCAAATTTAACTTTTAATTTAAATCATTCTATACAACTTTACTCTATCAGATCAATTAAAAAAAATCTGCCCGCTTTGCAGGCACATTTTCATCGCGCTCGGCTCGCTAAGCTCGCAAGTTTGAGCGCGCCTAGGGCGCGCGGTTGTTGTATCTCGCGCTCGGTTTTTTTTCGGTTTTCGCACATCGTGCTCGGCTTAGATGAAAAGAAGAAATTTACTTGCAAATATTATAAAATAGACAAAACCTCTACGTTTTAAGTGATTGTTGAATTTGTTTTTATTTTAGATTAAAAAGGAAGTTTATTTACTTAAGGCTCTATCGGCCTTAAGGAACACATTCTCATTACATTTGGTTTAACTTATTGAAAATGCTACCAAAAAATCAAAAATTCCGTTTCTGGTCAAACAGTATTTGTTTTATTCATAGAAAACTATATTTAAGTTTTTTTCACATACAACCAATACCTTCTCATTAGGATGAGAATGTAAAAATTTGATTTTTTGTTTATTTTGTAATGTCATTTTTCACGATTAAAAAAAAACTACGCGTCCTATAAAAAAATAATTAACAATAAAGTAGGTCTTTCTTGGATGGATAATTTTTGTCTAGTCATCTTTTTTCGTATCTTGCATAGTCTGAAAGCAAAATGGAATTTTGTATTTTATTTTTTATATGTTTCATGGGGTCAATGTTTTAATTTTTGATTTTTCAAGAAAATTTAAAAAGTTGTTATGATAATCTTGTGGGACTTGCAAAAAGCAACGTTTTTCTTTTTTTGCCTTTTTTCTTATCGTGCGCTGTTTGGCTTAAAATGTTGATTTCCGTTAGTTTTTTTTGGATTTTGAAAATGCTATAACTCTGATAGTTTTCTTTTTATCGAAAAAAGTCGTGAGGATGAATTGTTCAGATTTTTTTGTTCTACGAATTACCGTACATGGAATTTTAAAGTTTCGAAAAAAAAAAGAAATGATTTCAACAATTTTGAAAATGCTGTAACTTTTTGAATTTTCATCAAAAATAGGGCTTAAAAAAATGTGCCAAAGGTCAATCCAATTTTATCATTTTTTCGAAAGTTATCATGCCTACAGACAGACTACAGACAGACAGACACCTTGATAAATAGTATATTGTGCTACAAGTGCGGAAAGTAGGCAGTTCCACACGAGTGTGAAGTTTGCTGTACGAGCCAGAGGCGAGTCGAAGGGGAGTTGTAGGCGAGTCGTAGGCGAATTGGAAGCGAGCCGAAGGCGAGCTGTAAACGAGCTGAAGACAAGCCGGAAACGACTCGAAGATGAGCCGATGGCAAGTACTGTAAACTTCACAAGAGTTGCAACTGTCTACTTTCAGCACCTGTTGCACACGATATTTTTTGTAACAAATGCAGGAAATTTTCGATTTGAGAAACAATACGAATAAATTTTTTGGAAATTTATGGTAAAATTACCAAAAATTACCGGAAATTTTCAGTGAATTTGTATATTACCGAAAATTTCCAGAAATTCAATGTATCCAAAGGTTTTTGGAGAAAAACCAAAAATTAAAAAAATTTCCGGAAAATTTAAAAATTGCTAAATTTCCAAAATTTCCGGAAATTTATGAAAAGTTGCTAAATCATCGGAAATTTCAGGTATCCAAAGCTTTTTGGAAAGATTCCAAAAATTTCCAGAAATTTATGGAAAATTTCTAAATTTCCGATAATTTATGGAAAATTGCTAAATTACTGGAAATTTCAGGTAGCCAAAGCTTTTTGGAAAAAATTCAAAAATTTCCGGAAATTTATGGAAAATTCCTAAATTTTCGGAAATTTATGGAAAATTGCTAAATTTCCCAAATTCATGGAAAATTGATAAATTACCGGAAATTTCAGATATCCACAAATTTCTAAAATTTTCGGTAAGTTAACGGTAATTGATGGTAATTTATCAGTCATTTATGGTAACTTATCACTTCGAGTTTGTCCAATCACTATTCACTACTCGCAATCAGTCTCTCAAGCGTAAAATGATAATGAAGTGAGGTTATTATTCCGGCAGTCCTGGAGAGTAAATCTGAATCGAAATGCGCAAGCGCAACAGCAAGAAAAAGTAATCTGGCTGGAACTGCGCAAGCGCAGCAGCTAGAAAAAGTAATCTTGCTCAAAGAGCGCAAGCATAGCAGCTAGAAAAAGTCTTTTTATAACTGCTTTTTACCACGGCTTTGGAATTGCTCACTTCCCGCACGCAATACATGCCTCGAAAAGCGAACATTTCGTGCGTGCGTTACAAAAAATGGTTTTTTCTAGCTCAGGGGGTTTCAAAACGTGCAGATTTGATGAAAACCGACTAAGTCAAATTTTACATAAAACCAATACCTTCTCATTAGGATGAGAATGTAAAAATCAAAACACTAATTTGGGATTTGAATTTTAAGTTCGTCTAAATTTAACAATTATAATGCTCACTTTAATCATTTTTTCACAAAAAATTTAATTTATTGATTACAGACAGACTTTCCTGAAAGCTTCTATTCCTTCACTTTTGAATATTATTTCCTTAGCTTACTTATATAATTTTCAAACCAAAATAATATCAGTCACTTTTTTAAACCATTTCAGCCTAATCTGTTTGAAAACTTGAACCTAATTAAATCAGAACATTATCGAGGCTCTATTCAGGACTCGGATAGACCGTTCTGACCGCTAAATTGGCGCTGTCAAGGCGGTCTACTATGGCGCTGAGTGAGGAAAAAAATTAATTCCTTTTTAGAGTACATTTTTCATTTTTGATACTTTGAAACACCCTGGCTTCTCTTAGAAATGTACAAAAAAAATATTTTAATGCGACACTTAGGACATTTTATGGTCCTGGAAGGCTAGTCAGCACCCGATTAGGGCCCCAAAATACACATCCTGGCTTTTTTGTAAATATACAAAAAAATGGTTGGGTTTGCCTCTTAGAAAATTCTTGGTCATATCTGTCCCGATAATTTTCTACACGGGAACTTTTATTTAAAGCCAACTTCACAACCCTCGTCAAAAGTCCGTTTTTCGTACTTGTATCACAAAGTATACTATTAAATCGCGCAAAATTATTGTCAATAACATTTTCTAGAGCATAATATGTTCACTCTGTAGAATATAACAGCCAACACATTCCTTTCAAACTACTACTACGACTCCTAACACTCCTACAAAAAGAAATCCCCTCATAAAATTACAAAATATATGCAATATATGAAATTCTGACGTTTTATACGATTCTCAAATGTACATACATAAAATTTACTAGAACATAGATATGCTCTACGCAGGGGAGTTGAACCTTTACTATCATACTAAACCACCCTTGCGCATTAAGTATACCCTCGAAATGAAGAAACAAATCATAATTTGGAATTCTAGTCATTTTTAATAATCTAGACTAAAGAAAAAACTCAGTAGGATGTGTATTAAAATATCTCTACATGAAGTAAATTCACCTCCGAAATTATAAAACATTTTTATCAGGAATAAATTGGGGAAAATTATAAGTATATTGTTTCTAATTCTCCTTTATTTATTCTGAAAAGAATATTTAAAAGCTGTAAGACTCTAGAATATTATGAAATACTCTAAAAGAGATTATATCCTATTTAAGTTCATTAACGTTTCAAGGCAACTATATTCTTGTGAATTGCAAGGACCACATATAGAATATTCTGGAATATTCAGCATTTTTCTGTAATTTTCTTAGACATTTCAAAATCTTCCATATAGGCACATATATATTTCTTATTTAATTTCATAAATAATTCTCGACATTAAAATTTTTGTTGAATTTTCTACAATATTCCAAAATTTTCTAGAAGATCCATTCACAAAATACGTGATACGTACAGAATTCCTAAAGTATTTGTCACGTATTTTGTGAATAACCCCTTATAGATTTTTAATTTATCTAGAATCTTCTCCCAAATAGCACTTTCTATAATTGTTTCAAAACAAAATGGAAAAATTGTCTATAAAAGTTGTGACATCGAGGTAACAGAACTGTCATATAATAATAAAGTGACATTGTAATAACTGAGTTACATCATTTTTCCAGAACTGCGAGTAGAAACTAATCTGGGACAGCTGTTATGTTATTGTTGCAGAACCACACTGTCACAAAGGTTCTATAACATTTGCTAGACATTTTTAACGGTGTTATGTGAGTATCCTATGAAAATAGAAATTATATAATTTAAAACAAGATTTGCTCGTACATTTTGTATCGTTTTGTTGTATTTCATTAACATACTCGTACAATTTTCTTGATAGGGAATTTAATCAAAAACTGTCAAATATGTGTACCTGCGACATAAAATTATTATATAAATTTTAAATCAGTATAACGGTAAAAACCAAACTATTTCGTTTTTACTTGGGCCACCTATTCAAATGTTTACTTTTAGCAAATAAATGAACATGTGTTTTTCGTTTTTTTTTTTTAAATAAAAAAGTCTAACCTGTCCCTCAAGATATTTTTAATTATATATAACCTCCAAAATGTTTTGTGTGGAAAAAAGAAAAAATACGTATTAATTTATTTTTAAAGCAGATTAATTCTTAGGGGTAAGAATTTTAAACATATGAAATTGCGACACTTATTGAACCAAAATACATCTGATTTCAAGAAATTCAATAGGCCTACCCCCTTAGAGTATACCCTTTGAAAAAAAGTTACCACGTATTGTTCTTTTTTTTCGATAAACTTATTTTTAGAACTCGCTCAAGGATTGAGAAACTAAAAATTGATGTTTGAAGCGTATACAATTTTTTCTAAAAAAAAAAAAATTATTTGATCTTTTTTTTTCATAAGCTAGAATTTTACGAGGAGAGATTCTTAAAACCCCTAAATTTACGATTCTTAGAAAGTATAACCTGTAAAGTATTATTATATTCTATAGTAACACTCCTTAAAATTATCGAAGTGTCTCGTCGTCCCGAAATTCGGGATGACTAGTCCAATATTGTTCATATACTTGGCTAGTCTTCCCAAAAATTCGGCACGATTAGTCCATCCCCTTTTCCAACTCCCCCAATTTTTCGGGACGACTAGACGCAGCCTAAAATTATACCTTTTTGATCAAAGTTATCCCCTATTGGTTCTTTTTCTTCAAATTATTTTTGGCCTTCCCTCAAATAGTGATATGAACGGTTACAGATCTTCTTTTTGAATAACAGAAAAATCTTTTGAAATTTTTTAACACTGTTCTACGCAAACCTGGATTATTTTGAAATGTTTTATAATTTTCAACTATGAGAAAATGATATTTTATGAGATGTTTCCTTACAGGAACGAGCAAAACTTCTCATTGATGACATATACGGAGATCTAAGGCCCTTCGGAATATTTGAGAACAACTGCTAAATTTTCAATGTTCATTGTCTTGAAAACGACGAAGGAAAGACATTACACCTCATTAAAAGTTTTAAACAAAACTTTTGCTTTGCAAGAACCATGAAATGAGTAGCGAGCTTCGTTATAGCGAAAAGCGAAAATGAAATCGAACAACAGGAGATTCCATAATAGCCACTCTTGTTCACATCTTCTTCATCTAAGGATTCTGAGCTCAAAAAACTACAGAGATGTTTCAGAATATGCTTTCAAAGTTCAAAAATATGTTTTTGATTCTGAAATTTTTACATTCTCATCAGAGTAGGTATTAGATTTGTGTAAAATTTGCCCCCCCCCCCCCTTTTTGTCGAATGTCCACGTTTTGAGACCCTTCAAACCCTAAATGTGTCTGTATGTCTGTGAGCACGATAACTTTGGAACGAATTAATCTATTAGATTGTCTTCCAGTACACTCTTTAGTGTCGGAAACTGAAGGTCAAGTTCATTCGCCAGCTATTTTGGATAAAAATTCAAAAGATGGACCATTTTCATAATTTTTTAGACCATTTTTTTCAAGATTCAAAAATGCAATGTATGGCTATTCGTAGTAATCCGAAATTACAGAAATTTATCCTCACGGCATTTTTTGATAAAAAGAAAATGATCAGAGTTACAGCATTTTCAAAATTCAAAAAATCAAAGGAAAATGAAAATTTTAAGCCGAACAACGCACGATATGAAAAAAAGGCATGAAAAGGAAAACGTTAATTTTTTAAAGCTCAACAAGATTAGCCTAACTACTTTTCAAATTTTCTTGAAAAATCAAAAATTCAAATTTTGATCGCACAAAAAATAATGAAAAATAAAAATTTCACTTTTCGGTCAAACTATGCAAGATAGGGGAAAAAATAAGAAAACCAAAATTTTGCACCTAAAGAAGATCTACAAAGGACCCCGCACCAAATGTACAGAAAAAAGCCTTATGATAAAAAATTCTAAAAAAAATTTTTTCTTGTATTTTCGAACCTGCAAACTAAAAATTCGAAAGAAAAATGTCAGAAAGATGGACAGTTTTTAGACAAACACTTGTCCAAAGTTTCGATTTTTACATGTATTTTAATGGAAAAATGCTTATTTTAGCAAAATGTTTTTTTTCCTCAAAAACGCTATGATAGATTTGACTAAAACTTTTATATTTTGACGATCAGGCGTACCGAATCAAAAGATTCGTACCCACGATCTAGAAAGAATAACGATTCTTTGGGTATACAGCATGTTTTTGGGGGTGTTTTTGTACCCTAAACATCCAAGTAACATATGTAAATCATCATTTCTTAGTAACTAAAATCAATAGAGATTTTTATTAATCCTCTACGGCATGAAACGACTTTTCAATAAGTGGAGTAAGCGTACATAGCAAGAATATGTTTTGACTTTATTTTAGGGGATGTTTTACCATCCCTTAAACAATGAGTCTTAAGTTCCTAACGCATTAATCAATAACGAAAAATAATTTTATTTTTAAATGCATGAAAGCTGATATTTTAGGACAGAAAATAGTCGCGTACAACCCTAAAAACTTCCTAAAGCACTTTCAACCCCTTATCAGATATAAAATTCACCCAAACTACCCCTAAATATTTTTAAAATTCAACAAAAACAACCTAATTCAAAAAATCCGCCCAATTTTTGCTGATAATAATTTCAATTGATGCCAAAGGGGCACACATAAAGTCCCAACCCTTCAGCACATGTAGAACTCACCCCAGCCATCCCCGTATATTTTAAAAGTTCAATAAAGTCACCCTAATTCAAAAATACGCCAGGTTTTTCTGATAATGTTTTCAGTTGATGCCAAATGGACAAAAAAGTGTCTCGATCCCTCAGCACATATAGAACTCACCCCAGCAACCCCTAAATATTTTTAAAATTCAATACAATCACCCTAATTTCAAAGTACACCAGGATTTTTCTGAAAATGTTTTCAGTTGATGCCAAATCTAAAATGCCAAAACTAAAATGATCATTTTCCATTAAAACACATGAAAAAATTGGACCTTTGATATTTGCGTATCTGGAAACTGTCCTTTCTTCTTACTTTTTTGAATTTATTGAATTTTTAAAATATAAAAAAATATTTAGACTTGGATGAGTTCCACATGTACTGAGGTGTTGAGACTTTTTGTGTGAACCGTTCGCATCAATTGAAAAAATTATCATCAAAATCCTGGATTATTTTGGAATTGGGCGGTTTATATTGAATTTTAAAAATATTTAGGGTGACTGGGGTGAGTTCTATACGTGCTGAGGTTTTGAAACATTTTTTTGCCCATTTGGCATCAACTGAAAACATTTTCAGAAAAATCTTGGTGTACTTTGAAATTAGGGTGATTGCATTGCATTTGAAAAATATTTAGGGGTGACTGGGGTGAGTTCTATACGTGCTGAGGGTTTGAAACTTTTTTTGCCCATTTGGCATCAACTGAAAATATTTTCAGAAAAGTATTGGTGTACTTTGAAATTAGGGCGATTGTATTGAATTTTAAAAATATTTAGGGGTTGCTGGGATGAGTTCTATATGTGCTGAAGAATTGAGACACTTTTTTCTCCCTTTGGCATCAACTGAAAACATTATCAGAAAAACCTGGCGTATTTTTGAATTAGGGTGACTTTATTGAACTTTTAAAATATTCGGGGGTGGCTGGGGTGAGTTCTACATGTGCTGAAGGGTTGGGACCTCATGTGTGCCCCTTTGGCATCAATTGAAATTATTATCAGCAAAAATTGGGCGGATTTTTTGAATTAGGTTGTTTTTGTTGAATTTTAAAAATATTTAGGGGTAGTTTGGGTGAATTTTATATCTGATAAGGGGTTGAAAGTGCTTTAGGAAGTTTTTAGGGTTGTACGCGACTATTTTCTGTCCTAAAATATCAGCTTTCATGCATTTAAAAATAAAATTATTTTTCGTTATTGATTAATGCGTTAGGAACTTAAGACTCATTGTTTAAGGGATGGTAAAACATCCCCTAAAATAAAGTCAAAACATATTCTTGCTATGTACGCTTACTCCACTTATTGAAAAGTCGTTTCATGCCGTAGAAGATGAATAAAAGTCTCTATTTATTTTAGTTACTAAGAAATGATGATTTACATATGTTACTTGGATGTTCAGGGTACAAAAACACCCCCAAAAACATGCTGTATATCCAAAGAATCGTTAATATTTCTAGTTCGTGGGTATGAATCTTTTGATTTGGTACACCTGATCGTCAAAATATAAAAGTTTTAGTCAAATCTATCATAGCGTTTTTGAGGAAAAAAAACATTTTGCTAAAATAAGCATTTTTCCATTAAAATACATGTAAAAATCGAAACTTTGGACAAGTGTTTGTCTAAAAACTGTCCATCTTTCTGACATTTTTCTTTCGAATTTTTAGTTTGCAGGTTCGAAAATACAAGAAAAAATTTTTTTTAGAATTTTTTATCATAAGGCTTTTTTCTGTACATTTGGTGCGGGGTCCTTTCTCAGTAATTTATTTTTGACAGGATGCGTAGTTTTTGTTTTACACAAGAACTCCAATATAAGACCAGTTTCGGGGGTTGCCTTGCAGTGGCCTTGGCACTAAATGCGTCGTTAAATGAATGGTGCGAGGTGGCCTCGCATTGTTGGCACTGCTTGTGCGCTGAGAAAATGCATGGGCCAGCAGTTCTAGGAAGAACTAAATCAGAGGGCCCTATATTGGAGTTCTTGTGTATTCATAAAAAAACATTAAAAATAAAAAAAGTAAATTTTTGGACAAATGACACAAGCTAAAAAAAATATATTGACAAAATTTGTTTGCGAAAAGAAGAGCTACATATTTGTTATGAATCGCTTTTTGATAGGGTAGGTAGTTTTTATTTTAATCGTTAAAAATAACATCAAAAATTAAAAAATTAAATTTTTGGAAAAACGACAGAAGCTACGAAATAAGATGAATAGACAAAAGTTGTTCACCCAGAAAAGATCTACAAATTTTTTATTGATTATGTTTTGGTAGGATGCATATTTTTTGTTCAAATCGTAAAAGATATCATTGAAAATGAATAACCTTTTTGGAAAAACGACACAAGGTGCAATACAATGTTAATTAACAACTTTTTATTATAGGATGCGCACTTTTTTAATTATTAAAACAAGACAATACAAATACATTTGTTACAATATAAACGCATATTATGAATTGTATTAATATAAATTTATTGAAATAATACATTTTTCAAGGTAGCTGAGAATAAAAATGAATACAAAATAAAGTACAAATATTAAAGTAATCATGAAAATTAAAATTGTATTTTATTTTGTAATATCTGAATGAGCAGTCCCAGACCGAATTTTAAAAGGTCTATGCACAAATGTGGAGGAATTACAAAGACCGAGCGCGCGATAAATATATTATCGAGCGCGAAGCGCAAGATCCAACAGACGCGTGCTCTAGGCCCGCTTAAACTTTCGAGCGAAGCGAGCCGCGCGCGTTGAGAATGTGCGCGCGCAAGGGGCATATCTTTTTTTAATATTTTAGAATAATAGGTATTCAGAGATCTATTAAGGCAACTCTTTTAATCGGAACCCAGACTGATTATAAATGCTTCGAGCTAATTTATTAATTTATAGGGGCCTATTAATATTGTAAGTTACATTGACAAGGGGTCGACTCGACAACTTCCACCCACGTCCCTTCAATTTTGATAACTTAATAATTCTGTCCCCTAATTAAGCAAATTAACATCAGATTCTTACATTATTTATTATTATTCACGATTTACACAAAGTCAAGATTTATCTATACTAATTCAGTGTACGAAACTGATGACTAATTAGACGTACACGGAAAAAAGTGGATCGTTAGAAGAACTCTCTGAACCAGTAGTTCTAACTATTTTAAATTGAAGCGCAGCTTTTGGTCGGTGAATTTTGTTAAAATTACTATTTTGTGTTCAGGTAAGTTACACTGACTTTTTAAAAGAGTAGGATGAAAAATTACAAATAGTAGGATGCACTGCACCACTTGGTAACCGTCCACACTCAACGAGAAGAAGAGTTACTATTTCGTGTAGTAAGCCTTCCTTCTGTGAAGAGTAACTTTGTCGACTTCGCATTGTAATTTTCGACAACAAAAATGATGTAAAAATGTCGATCGATTTGAAAAGGAAAAAATTATATTATTTATGATTACTGCACTTAATTTACGATTATTCTTACCCAATTTCATGCACAGAGTGACTCACACATATGATCGCACGCTCAAACGCTTTGAAAAATCGCCGCCGCTGGGGAATCGAACTCTACCTAACTACCTAAAACCTAAATCTAGCGCACGCGTTAGTCAAGTGAGCTACGGAACCGCTTAGATTTTTCTGACAAACTCTCGGTCAAGCGGATTCTCTGAGAAAAACGTGGCCAGCTAAGAAATGATAGTAAATGTTTACTTACATATTTTGTATTATTAAAACTCAAGACTTGAAAAAATGTTTTTGAATGAAATTTTTGGAATTTTTAATTTGATTTTATTATCATCTCACTTTATTTAAAACGCAACATTCATTTACACAACTGATATATAAATAAAAAATAGTTTAAACATCGTAATAATATATCAAATGCCCGATCGAAATCACTATTTTAAGATGAGACAAACTTTGAATAGTGATTAAAATTAAAATTTTTTGCAAAAATAAAATTTTTCTCATGAGATATGGGGATGCTGTATTAGAATAAAAAGGGTTTAATACAAAAAAAATGATAGGGTTCCGAGAAATTAATATTAAAGTTAGCGATATCACAGTAGTACAGTAGATTTTATTGATGTTAAAAATCTGAAAAAAATGAGAAAATATATATTTTTTTAAATTCATTGATAGTAATTTCTAGAAATATCAATGTGAAAAGGTTAAGAAAATTATTACTACGTTAAACTTGGAAATCAATTTGAACTAAAATTTTATTACAAATTATTTTTTAACTATTGTGTCAAAAAATGATACGTCGAAAACAATGCATTATTCTACTAAAAAAAAATTCGTCCAAATAAGATAGAGTTATTCACTATGTGTATTTATAATAATTATCTCAACTAATATTATGATAAAAGAGAAAACATGATAAAATAGTTTCCGACAATTTATTTCGTTTTGTAAAATGTAAAAATCTTATAGATTGAGAAAAGAAAATCTGTTGTTTTACTGATAAAAAAAGTTATAAGTCGTCCTTCTTTTTTAATTTCAAACAACTATCCTAAAAATTTTTGCGGAGGGGGCCTACACGTTTTTAGTTGTGCCACTGAACTTCCTTACAATTTCAAATAGTAAGGCTAACAATCTCGCGCAGTGCTTATTGCAATGCGGAAAAGGATATCGAACTAACTTGCAAAAGTCAAGCTCACAATTCTTTGCTTACTACAAAAATTAGTTATTCATACAGTTTACATGTTTAACTGTACTATTTCAAATAGTTATTGAAGCTACTTGTTCTAGTAATCTTTCTTTTTAAAATTTGAAGTAGTAATGCTGACTTTAGGTTTTCTATATTTTGAGATCACTATCTCATTCAGCATCAAAAACTATTTGAATTGTTTCTTGTACAATGCGAACAAGTAAACTTCAAGTTAACAATACATAAAAGTGAATCTAACTATACACTTTTTTCCGTGTACATATAAAATTATCTAAAATCATAGAACTTTGTTAGACTTGCAAAATTTTATCTTAACATTTTTTCGTATCTGTCATTTTTTCCAAGAAAAAGTAGAAAATTCGATTGTAAGAAAAAAGAATTCTCCTCGCTACAAAAGTTATTTAGCAAGCATCAAACTTACAAGGTATCTTTATTATCAAAGTAAAAGTTCAAACAAAACTTGGCAAAAAATTTAAAGGTGGGTCTTTTGAGAAAATCGATTTTTAATTTTTTCAGGAAAACCGCTGCGATTTTATTAATTTTAAACCCTTTTTAATTTTCGGGCGGATTCTAAAAAAAGACGATGAACGCTACTAGAATCAAAAAGAAAATAATAAATATTTCGAATAGGTCAAAAGTTATAGAGGTTTAAAGAAAAAAATTTAAGTTATGTGAAAAACAAAGCACAAAATTCATATACGCATAAATTTTAGAAATTTTTTTTTGCAAAACGGAAAATACGTATCGCCTAATTTCCTCTAAAAAACAACATATTTCGTCCCTGGGAGGTTCTGCGATTTTAAGTGTAGAACCCTGCCTGCTTCAAAATGGATTCGGTCATATATATATATATATATTTGACGATTTTAAATTGAAAACTTTCCAAATAAAAGAATTTTAAATTAGGTAAAATTTTGAAAAAGTGCAATATTTAGAATGAAAATGGATTTAAAATGAATAATTAAAAATTTTTAGCGTTTGAAATTGAAAAATTTCTGACTAAAATTTGTTACATTAAACAATTTCATCAGAAAGGAAATGAAATTGTATCATTTCTAATTCAAAGCATCAAAAAAGGAAACATTTTTGTTTGAATTACATAATCTCGAAATTGAATCATTTCGGACTGAAATTTCGGAATTATGACAATTTCAAAACGTTCAAAATTGAATAATCTATCATTCGGATAGTGAAAATTTGGTCATTTTAAATTTGAAGGAATTGAAGTCGTATTAGTTCTTATTGAAAGCGTTCAAAATTGAAAACTTTTGAGTTTAAATAATTTTATATTCGACGTGATTAAAATTTGACAATTTAAAATTTAACCTCTTATTAAATGAAAAAAAAATAGCAGAGTTAACTAAATTGTAAACCAGAAACCTTTAAAACTAAAGTATTCTAAAAAAACTTCTAAAATAAAGTAATTTTAAATGGGAAACATTAAAATTAAAAAATTTCTACTAGGAAACTTTGAAAATTAAACAAACCCAAACTTAATCTAAAACAAAAAATTTTATTACCAAAAAATATTCATATTGTTAATTATACTTTTCAACATTCAGCTCTTTGAATTTTAATTGCAAAATTTAAACTTATGGGAGGATAAAATTGTAAATACAGCGTTCAGCAGAAGTGACCATTCCAAATTAAAGACATTAATCAATTTCAGATAGTTCAATTTTTATCTATTTTGCATTAAAACCACACAATTTTCAACTTTTAAATTTCAGATCGTTCAATTTTTAACACTTTCTTCAAAATTATTATTCATTCTTGAAGTCTGTGAATCAAATGTTTTTTAATTTAAATGATCAATATTTTTGAATCTTCAAATAAAAACTGGACCATTTTAAGATATTACATTGAAAATTAACAATTTAAACAAAATGATACAAGAGAAGATCGCTAAGATTCCAATTTTCGAATTTTCAAATGTGTTTGAAATGTATAATATTCTGGATAATTTGCAAATAAAAAATAATTTAATTTTCAGTGCCTGGTTCTAAAATCTTCTCTTTTTAAAGGCTATAATTTGATAAATTATTTTCTTAATTTTTCATTCTTTTGAATTTGTTTTGGAGGCATCTAATTCAAAATTGTTCAATTAAAAATCCTTTGAACTGAAAATTGTGCAACTTTCAAGTCTTTTAGTTTGATACTCTACGATTCAAAAGAATTGAAAAAAATACAGAACATTTCATATGTTTAAAATTGAAACCAAACAATTGATAATATTTAAATAAAAATTATTGAATTCAAATTTGACTAAAATTGAAACAAAACATTCTAATATTTTAATTTAAAATTAATTAATTTGAAACCGATTGTCAATGCTCTCAATGTGAAATGTCGAAAGATATTATAGTGAAATTTTCCCGACATTTTTAATATATTTCAATTTGAAACTATTCTCGATTCGGGAGGTTTAAAATAAAAAAAAATTTGAATCATTAAACTTATCAACTAAAAATGATTGTACAATATTATCAGTCGAAGGGTAAAAAAATGTTCACATAAACGTTTAGAAATATAGGAAAAGTCTGCAACAAATACCTATTGCTCTTTTGCCATATGTTGCATCGTTTACGAGAAAAAAAATTGTATTTAAAAAAAATGCCTTCCCTCAAAAATGGTTAAGCCTCCAACAATATTAAAAGAAATAAACAAAGGTGGCGTTTTGCGAAAAATCTTCTTTTCATATTTTAAAAATTCAATGAAAAAACTAAAAAAGATTTTTTGGAAAGCCCCACCTCTTTATTTTTTCCCATATTTGTTTACAGTTTCTGCTTATTAAGAAAGGCATCCTATCAGTTTTATGGGTGCTTAACCATTTTCAAGGCTAGAATATTCCTTTTTCTCGTAAACGATGTAACATATCACCAAAGAGCAGGAGACATGTTTTGTTAGAACTTTTCTAGATGTGTAAACTTTTATCTGAACCGCTTTTAGTATTCCAGTGGGCACAAGCGTTAAATAACGTTATTAGAACGGCTCAAAAACGTCCTATGTCAGTCCGAATAACGTTCCTTAAACATACAATGTTCCAGAGACGTTACGTATTTTTTGTCGATTGACGCAACAATGACAATGGCAATTATCAAAACCATTGCAATAATATGGCAGTAATAATAAGCTGGTTCTCACAATTGAATAGTTGGCCCATTAAGTTGAGGGCTTCAAAATTTCCGATTTTTGGTGAAAAAAACCAAGCACAGTATTTTCGGAGAAACTGACGGTGTTTTTTTGCTTTTGCCAAGTGACAAAAGTACATACAAAATACACAACTCGAGACTTTTCAGGCAATTGATTTTAGGTTAGGGACGAGAGTCGGAAAATAGAATGAGGTTGGCTGCGCACGATGCACGAGTACACCCGAGGCAGCACGAACCCACCCGAAATAACATTTACTTTTTTCACGCTGCCTCACTTTTATCACTGTCTATTTACTTTTTCCACTGCATCTGTCCACTTTTTTCACTGTTGCCCAGAAAGGTCGGCACTGCGCATGCGCCACGTCATCGACCAAAAATCGGTCACTTTTTACACCAAAAACAGGTGGAAAAACTGGCACTTTTTCACGAATTATAGAAAAAAAAATTTTTCTTTGATCAAATCGTGAAATAAGTATTCCTTTATTGTCACCATAAAATTATATATCCAAATAGCAAATCATTCTGACACCGTATGACCTATGTTGTACCTCTCTGCCTTATTTAAATGGGATTGGTCATAATTAGTTATCACACTTTATGTTACAGTTTTTGATCAAATATGTGTGATTATTTATATTTGATTTTAGTTTTTACTGGTATTACACATCTAGCTCCGCTGGGATTCGAACTTAGGTTATGGGCAAAATTCTGCGGTACCCTCCCAGTGAGCACGACATTTAAGAACGTAATTGGAACGTTCTAAAAACGTTCCTTGGACGTACAAGTCAAAAGGCGTTACCCAGTGAGGACGAAATTTAAGAACGTAATTGGAACGTTCTAAAAACGTTCCTTGGACGTACAAGTCAAAAGACGTTATCTGAACGTTTTAAAAACTGTCCTAAGTCAGACCAAATAATGTTCTGAAAACGTTTCATGTTCCGAATACGTCCTTAAAACGTCTCTGAAACATTGTATGTTTAAGGAACGTTATTTGGACTGACTTAGGACGTTTTTGAGCCGTTCTTATAACGTTTTTCAACGTTTGTGCCCGCTGTATTTGAACGTTTTAAAAACTGTCCTAAGTCAGACCAAATAATGTTCTGAAAACGTTTCATGTTCCGAATACGTCCTTAAAACGTCTCTGGGACATTGTATGTTTAAGGAACGTTATTCGGACTGACTTAGGATTTTTTTGAGCTGTTCTAATAACGTTTGTGCCCACTGGGCTGTTGGTTACTATTGGAATGTGATTTATAAGGTCAATTACACCGCCCCCCCCCGCACTCTTAATTTTCGGGTTTTTCATAGCGTATTGAATTGGGTCGCAAAAGCGCTCACATGCACCACCAATAAAAAATTTTGCGCCACGTAACTCTAGGATTTATAGCACGTGTTACGTGGTGGGGGGCTGACGACACGCCCCCCCCCTCCATTTGAAAAATCAAAGTTTAAATTGCATGACCTTGAAGATCTCTAAATGCGCTGATATGCACCATCAAAGAAAAAATTTCGCGTCACATTGATAACCGAGTTATTAGCGATCAAAATCGGGGGGGGGGGCTGGCGCGATTTTTCTAAAATAATAATATTTTTTTTAATTCATCACAGCTATCCGTCATAACTTCAAATGCGCTCTAATGCACCACCACAACAAAATTTTGCGCTAGCTAATTAACAAATATAGCATTTGGGGGGGGGGGGGCAGTGTGACGCAAGTATTAAATCTTCGACAGTGATATGAAATTTAAAATTACGGATATGGAGTCATTCGTCTTCAAATGCGCTCATATGCGCCACAAAATTTTTTTTTCAAATTTTAAAAACTGTCCACGATACGAAGTTTTTAACACTTTACAAAGTGATGAGCAACAAAATAAAAAGTTTTTAATCCGCAGTAATGGAGGGACTTTCGAATACGGTTTCATATGCGCTCATATGCGCCATAAAAATTATCTGCATATCTTGAAAATTGTCCAAGATATGGAAGTCATAACATTTTGCAAAGTGATGACCAACAAAGTAAAAAGTTTTTAATCCGCATTGATGAAGATACGTTCGTACAGGATTCCAAATGCGCTCATATGCGCCATAAGAATTTTCGTTATATATTGAAAATTGCCCGAGATATGGAGGTCATAACATTTTGCAAATTCATGACCCACAAAATAAAAAGTTTTTAATCCGCAGTGATTAAGGGACTTTCGTCTGGGTTTCAAATGCGCTCATATGCGCCATAAAAATTTTCTGTATATCTTGAAAATTGCCCAAGATATGGACCTCCACAACGAAATTTGAATATTTCCTTTATGCCATAATTTTGGGATTTTCGGGGCTTTTTTGGACTTTCTTTGGACACCGATGCCGATTTTTGGGCTCTTTTAGTTTTCTCAAAAAACCGACTTTTGGTGGAGCTGCTAGCCGCCAGCCCCTCCAATACAGAAGAGTTGAAAAATTTTTAAAATCGACAGCGCCAGAATTTTGGTTTTTGTTGGGTTATTCGAAAATGCAATAATTAAGGAAAAACCCATGTCTCATAAAAACTACCCTCAAAATAAAATATGCACTCAAAATAAATGTAAGCATATCAGCATTTTGGGCTTTTTTTGGGGACTTTTTGGGTACCAATCCCGATTTACGGGCTCTTTTATTTTTCTCGAAAAACATTGTTTTTGCGTGGAGGTGCTGGCAGCCAGCACCTCTATTACATAAAATTTTAAAAATTCATAAAATCAACAGCGCCAGAATTTTGGGCTTTTTTTGGGCTGTCAAAAACTGCAAAAATCAATTTTCGAAAAACTACCCCTGTCTCCCAAAAATTACCCTTAAAATAACTTACGCGCCCAGCCTAAATGTAAGCGTATCCGAATTCCGGGCGATTGTTGGGCTCCCCAAAACACTGAAAAATTATTATAAAAAATCCGCCCGCTTCGCGGGCACATTCTCATAGCGCGCTTCGCGCGCGGCTCGCTTCGCTCGCAAGTTTCAGCGCGCCTAGGGCGCGCACCTGTTGGATCTCGCGCTTCGCGCTCGATAATGTATTCACCTCGCGCTGCGCGCTCGGACACATTTGTCGTCTAGGTTTTCACACTTCGTGTCCTCGCTAGTGCACGCTTCGCGGGCTAATACTCTGTTAAAGCTTCATCGTTATGACCTGCTTTTGGTTTAATTATGTCAGTTTTACATAAAAAGATGAACTAATTTACTTAAGGTTCTATCGACCTTAAGGAACACATTCTCATCACGACACTCGCGCTTCGCGCTCGATATTTCGTTTGATCATCATGTGAACCTCGCGCTTCACGCTCGTTTCTGTTCATCGTATAATAGAAGCCCAAAAGTTCGCCACGACCATATGTTATGTTCAATCTTCTTCAGATAAAAATGACTAAAGTTGTATTTGATTTAAAATGAAGAAGGTAATTCCTTTACTTTAGCGTATATTTCCGTATCTTTATAATAAATCCTACAATCAGAAAGATTTTTTTCCAACTATCTGAAAAGGGGAGAAAAAAAGTATTTAAGTCGTTTTTGGAACATATATCTTGCTTTTTCATTCATAATCAAACCGACCCCTTGACTACCATGTGATTCCCTATCTACTCCTAACCATATTTCAAAACCGCTTTTCAACACCCCATTTTCTATGTTT